>VUQJ01044549.1:3417-14203 GCA_015108635.1 Andinoacara biseriatus | reverse complement strand
CTGAGCTCACTGATCAGGCCAGGTGGGTTTCACGAGGTTGTTAAATCCATAATTCATGCAGCAGATGACAGTAGATATTTCTATCCATCCCTGTTAAAATGAAGCTGTTTTAATTGTTTCTACCTAGGTTTTGTTGTGGCATTTGAAAGCTTCACAGTGTTCAGGATGATGTTTTGTGTTACATGACTTCTTTCCTCAGGACGGCTCTCCTGGACAAAGACTGGAGCCGCCTGACAGAGCTGATGGACCAGAACTTCGAGCTGCGCAGGTAAACAATATGTTTTGATGTGAGCCATTCATTAAACACTCACTATACTCACAGCTAACGTTAACGCTTTGCCCCACAGGTCTATTTACACTGATGACTGTCTGGGTCCTGGGAATCTCAAGATGGTTCAGCTTGCGAGGCAGGTGGGTGTTTAAAGGGGCTACTGCATGTTTTTGTTTTTAACTCGTTTCTCCACCTCCAGCTGTGTGTGCCTGCAGGATTGTTTCTGTGCATTCATAAAGTCTCCACTGGCTCTTGCAGTTTGGCTCAGCAGTGAAGTTACCCGGCAGTGGGGGGGCGGTGGTGGGCCTGTGTCTGGACCGGGCAAAACTGGTAAGAGTGTGCTATGTGGAATCTGTCTGTCATAGCTGATTTTCCCCATCTGTGTATTTGTGAGCTTATTTGTTTGGAGCAAGGTTATTGTAGGAAACTATAAGATAAGCCTAAGTGTGATTAAAAAAAAACTTTCTATTTAAATGAAATGAAAAAAAAAGACTCTTTAGGAGAACGTTTTAGTCTTTGTCTGTTTGGTCCGATTTGTTAACAGTGAATTGGAGAAATCATTGGTGTGTGTTTATTGAGCCTTGGATGTCTATGGGACAGTGTGTCTGACAAATACTGAAACTAACACTGAAACTAACAAAAGCCAGACTAAAGCTCAGCATTATTAAACAATCAGACTTAAATGTAAGTAACTAAATCAAAAATCCAGAGCTATATTTTATTTTTGTTCAGCAGTTTTGCTGCTGCTGTGCTGAGGAAACTCGCTCCAGAAAGATAAACAGAACTGCAGACCGGAGCAAAAAAATATTTACTTTAAGGTGAAGTGAACCATTACAAATAGATTTGCTCTAAGGTTAGATGTAAATAATAAACCCAAGTAAATAGATTCTGTGATGTGATCAGAGAACAAGCTGTAGTCAGAACACTTTTCTAAAACTGAGTCTTGTTGCAGATAAAATCAGTACAAATTATGTGTAATGTCTCTGCTAAATTAAAGATCTACCCTGACACTTTGATTTGCGTTCTTACAGGGATATCCAGTGTCGGGTGTATGTATTGTTTCATTTGTTGAATCCTTACTGACACTTTTAAGTTCTCTTTTCTACTAAATGATGTAGACAGACTATTTTACCAGAGGATACCGTGTAATATGAAAATCTCCACCTAGACGAAGTCATTTTTGCCATCATTACAGCTCTTTTCACTCATACTTGTTCTTAGATGTACTGACAAGAACAAACTGGTTTGTGTCTCTGTATCATGTTCTCTAAATTTGAAACATGTTATAAATAAGAAAAAAAAATGGTAGAAGGGTTTATGTGCAGTTTGACACTAGAAGTGACCTATTCAGTTGAAAAGTTTTTTTTGATTAAAAATTAAACACATTAAGGCAGTAGGATTTCTTGGGAGAGTTTTTCAAGGAGCCTGATTTGTCACTCTAGAGAACACGTCTCCACTGCTCTGGAGTCCAGTGGTGGCGTGCTTTACACCACTGCAGCCGACGCTTTGCATTGCTTTTGGTGATGTAAGGCTTGGAAGCTCCTCGGCCTTGGAAATCTGTTCCATGAAGCTCTCTGTGCACTGTTCTCGAGCTAATCTGAAGGCAACATGAAGTTTGGAGGTCTGTAGCGACTGACTGCAGAAGATGGTGACCTCTGCGCACTGTGCGCCTAAGCATCCACTGACCCTCCTCTGTGATTTAAGCACTCTGGGGCTGAGTTCCCAATTGCTTCCACTTTGTTATAATACCACCAACAGTTCACTGTGGAATATTTAGTAGTGAGGAAATTTCACAACTTTTTGCATAGGTGGCATCCTATCACCTGGAATTCACTGAGCTCCTGAGAGTGACTCATGCTTTCACAAATGTCCGTAGAAGCAGCCTAGGTGCTTGATTTTATACACCTGTGGGCATGGAAGTGATTGGAACGCCAGAATTCACTGATTCAGATGGGATATGAACTGGGTAATGTGTTAGGGATGAAAGGATGCCACATCATTTGATGGAAATGACAATCAAACTACAGAGGGCTGAATTCAAAGACACCCCAGCAGTTGCAGCAACAGTATGGCCCCCATGTTTGTATGCATACCTGACAATGTTGGAGAATGCTCCCAATGAGACGATGGATGGTGACCTTGAGGGATCTCTTCCCAGATCTGGATCAGAGCCTCACTGAGCTCCTGGACAGTCTGAGGTCTGACTTCTCTTGTAATAAAAAGCTTTGAGAAACTTGTGAGGAATGACATTTTCTGTGCCACCCCTCCAATTTGCCTATAGAACAGGTGGGGGTGTGGAGGATGCTGTGTGTACGTATTTTTTCCCGGCCTTTTCATCTGCGTTTAATTCCATTCAGCCCCATATTTTAGCATGATGTCTCATCAGTACAAATAACCTTGATTCTGGTTTGGTTTCTTAGCTAATGGGTTTTTTAATAGATAGACCGCAGAAAGTGCGAGTTAACAGTATTAGAAATGCCTGGAGAAAGCTGGACTAAAATACAGCATGCCAAGTATGTCTTGGAACTCCTGAGGTCAAAATTGGATATGCCCCCAAAGGTGGTTGAGAATGACCATGCTGAGATCCTGTGGGACTTCCAGATACTAACAGACAAACTGGTGATGGCTAACCAACTGGACATAGTAGCGTTGGACAAGCAGAGGAAGAAAGCTGTGGTGATAGATGTAGCAATACCAAGTTATAGCAACAAGAGACGCCCGAGAAACACCAAGAGCTAGAGAGGATGTGAAAGGTGAAGGTAATGGTGGTCCCTGTGGTGAAAGGAACACTCAGGGCAGTGACCCCCCAAACTGGGAGAGTGGCTACAGCAGATTCCAGGAATGACATCTGAGATCTCTGTCCTAGGAATCGGCTAAGATACTGCGCAAGGTTCTCGAGCTCCCGGACCTCTGGTAGAGAACCCAAGCTTGAAGGACAAAGACCACATGCAGGGCAATTGGGGAGCTTTATGCTATGCTGGTGCTGCTAACAGATCTGAGATACGATTATTGTATACTGTTCCTAGCAGAAGTTGGTGTGATTTCTGTGGGAAGAAAATAGAATTTGAGAGACGTGTAAGCTGCATCTGCCACATATCGGTGGATTTCCTGCTGTAGCTTGCTGGCATCTACTTTGGGCCCAGCAAATTTGTGGTGCCATGCTCATACCAGCTTTTGGGCATTAATCTTTTTCTATAGTAAACATATTAAACCTGTTCTGGTCACCAGTGTCAGTGGAATTGAAAAATTAGCAGATATTGTGTTTAAGACCGGTAGAAAAATTGTCCTTTTTTTAACAAGTATTTTTGGATGTAGTTACACAGGCCAACACACTAGGTGCAAACCTCATAGATTAATGCCATCTACTGGTTCATTAGCAACAGTGGCATCTAGTGTGCATGAGATGTAGGTGGGTTGCAATTCCCAAGTAAAGGGATGTCCATACAGGAAACAACTAACAGCAACTTGTCAAGACATGATTCAGAGACTTCAAGCGGCAACAGGGGAAATAACCACTGGGAGTGCTTAGTGGATAGGTCCCAAGATAAGCTTTTCCAGATTTTGAGGACAGTGATTGACTAAAGTCAGAGTGAACAATGCCAACTGACTTACAGGCTGGTAAATACATTAAGGAATTACACAGGCAGCCGGAGCCTGGAATGTCCTCTAGCAGCTAACTGTCAGCTGCAAAGCGATGGCGTAATGAGCAGACAGCTTTATATGTGGAGAGGGCTTAAGTTGACTTGTGCTATTTTAATCTACCAAACCCACACACACTCCTCCTATACATAGCAGCAGAGGAGTGGTTATTAATCCATTTTCCTTTTTACAAAAAAATGCAGTAAACCACAACACAAAAAGCCATCAGATTCTGCGGGTGTTCCTTCTTCTTCCGCTTTCAGCTTTTCCCTTTAGCGGTCGCCACAGCAATCATTTGCTATCCCTTTCATCCTCCTCTGTCACACCAACCCTCTGCATGTCCTCCTTCATTACATCCATGACTCCTCTCTGTATTTAACAACCTTTATCAAGTATATCTACTATCCCACCTCTGCACATGTCCAAACCATCTTAGCCTTGCCTCTAACTTTGCTTGAAACTCTTTAACCTGAGCTGTTCCTCATCTTCTTCATCTGCCACATCCAGCTCCACTCCTGTCTTTTTGGTAGTGACGCTGTCTTCAGGCCATGCATCATAGCAGGTCTCACTACTGTCTTGTAAACCTCCCCTTTCACTCTTGCTGCTATCCTTCTGTCACAAATCACCTCTGACACGCCTCTCCACCCACTCCACTCTGCCTACACTCTCTTCTTCACCTTGCTTGTGCACTGTCTGTTGTTTTGAATGGTTGATCCCAGGTATTTAAACGCCACTCTGTCCTTAATACCACTGACTACCTTTAAGTGCTTGTTAAGCGCCATGGCCCTGTACAGACATGAATATAACTCTGTAGTATTACAAATCAGTAAAATATGACAATGCACAGTAGGGTTGACTTAAAATAATCTTCTTTTTTAGATTTGAACAAATAAAATATAATAGCAATATGACTAAATATAAAATGACTTGTATAAACTGAAAATAAATGAAAGAATATAAGCCTGTATTGAAATACTGTTTAAAAAGACAAGACATTTAACAGCGCCACTATCTTCTTTGCGCAGTTATTTCCTTTGTGGTAGGAGTTGAAGAGCATCAGTCAATAACCTGCTCTCTGGGGTCGCTTTTGGTGCTAGGATGTGTTGGATTGTGTATGTGGCTGGAACCAGGCTCTCTCCCTCTGATGCAGTCTGTATTTGACCCACTAGGTGGAGATGAGGCAAGCTTTCCAGGAGGCAGGCTGCGTCTTCTGTGTCATCTCACCATATAACCCATCTGCCGGCACTGTCGGCAGCCAACACTAACCTCACGCATCTCCACATGACTCGCTCAGCTCACTCAGGGCCAGCTCGCGGCCATGGCACAGCGTGGCCCTGCACGTGTCTGACAGAGCTCCGGTGTCATTTAAACGGGAAGATTGATAGGGTTTAACACTACTATGTGGAGAACTAAGCTCTTGATTGACTTACATGAAATTACATGAAGGAAATAATCAGCTACAATCAGGATTTTCACTCTTTAGTGATAGTTTGTGCAGTTTTTTATCAGATGGACCATATAGTGCTTGATCCTAGAAAACAAAGGAAGAATCATCTTAGGAAGCTTCAGAAATCTTTCCCATTGAAGATTTAAGATCGATCAAAACCAAACTTAGAATTTTGTATTTCTTTGAATTAAGAATGTGTTAAACATAAAAAAAAAAAAATTTCAAGCTCAGGAATTAAATATTGTTTTTACTTTTATTGTTTAACTAATATATTCAAGCATCAAAGTTAGTTTCTCCCAGTATGGGACAGCAGGTAATATTACCTATTGAAAGTAATCATAATAACAAAAGATTGACAGTGGGTAAAAGAAATTCTCCATGCGTTCAAAGCATACAATAAGCTTAGTATGCAGATAACTGATGATCTTACTTGTGTCACTTAAATGAGCAGCAGAGTATTTTTGTGCAGATGAATGTGGAACCAAACTATTTTAACAGACTTGGATTTTGTGTTTTTTCAGATTATTGCCTTACAAGCAGGGGCGTGCTCCCTATGATCAGCCCTCCCAGTTGCGCTGCCACTGCTGCTGAGTACATTTACTCAAGTACTTTACTGAAGTACAGTTTTAATGTACTTCTTTCTACTTCTGCTCCACAATATTCAGAATGCAAAAATAAATGCAAATATAACCCTACTAGTATAAAATACTGTCTATTTATAAATTATGTAGCAGTATAAATCATTGAAATCACCTCCAGGAAAAAAACAGTGATAATGAATCAATAATTAGGATCCATTAATATAATGTATATGGTTCTGAGTACTTTAGGTATTTTGATGCTACTTTGTTTTCTTTGGGTTTTGTTTGTTGTTGCAAAACAAATATTTGATACAAAACCTTTTCCAGGCTTTTGTTGCCTCAGTCCCACCCAGCTGAAAGTTACCTGGAAACGCCCCTGCTTGGTGGGCTTGTGTTAAATTTGTCATCAGCAACAGTGTAAACATGATTTCATTCTTTTCTACATATGATACGGTAATTGTGTATAATCTCAGTATATTTTACCGTGAATGTATTTTTTACCCTTAATAAAAGTAACTTTTACAACATGTGTTTGTCTTTAATAAGTGACACCATATTCTACACACAGCTGTTAATAAAGCTACCATTTGAAGTAACGTAAGCTGTGCAGTATATTGTGTTGATGGTGGTGTGTATGTTGTGTTGTGTGATGGTGTGTATTGTACAGCTGTACTGTACAAAGCCAGTGAGCTGATTTAATTTGCTCTTTCCTCCAGTGGGCGGAGTAGCAGGGCTCTGCCTGGCCGCAAAGCGCTGCTCTCTGTACCGTGTTGTTGCCGTTATCTCTCCACTCATGCGGACCCAGCAGAAGCTCATGGACTAGCCGGAGGTGTAGCGGACTGTGTCGAACTCGTAGTGGACTGAGTAACGCCGGTTGATCATGGCTGCCAAAGAAGACCTCTACAGCAAAATCCTCCCTCGGCGGCTCCGGCAGAACCGAGCGGGCTCGATGAAATGCGGCTCCAGCCTGGACGTGCTGTTGTCCATGGGCTTCCCCAGACCAAGGGCGTAAGTAGCCTGACCTAAACACCGTGTGTGGGTGTGCGCAGGAAGAGTACATGTGAGTCAGAGGTCGTTCAGAGACCTGTGACCGGAGTAACGGGTTTACAGCGGAGTTAGCGGACGGGTCAGGCGCAGCATCTCTCCTCTCCCCGTTTCCCCGCATCGGGCTCACTATAAGCGGCTAGCTGCGTTCCCGTTCACACACACACACACGAATTAAAAATGAAGATTAAGAAAATAGTCCAAAAATAAATATAGAGCTGAATTAAATAGCGCAACGCAGCATTAAGAAGTCGAATGAAGTCGCTGAATGAAACATCGGAGCCTTGTGGAGCGAATAAGAATTGGCAATAAAAGTTAACAGAATTGTAATGTTAGCATGAAATATGAAAACGCGTAAAAATGTGATAATTTTTCGTTTTTTCTCTTTGCCCAAGTTTAAATTGTAGCTTTCAGTGCACAGCTGTCTTTTCAAGCTTTAATTTAAAGACATTATTAATGTAAATGCATTATAACTTGCCTATTTCTTAGATTTTATGTAGCCAGCTCCACATATTGTCATGTTTCAGTCATGTTTATGAGGAGCTGTCACATGTAAACTATTCAAAAAACTGGAGTCAGGAGTCATGAAGTTATGACTGTGTGTGTCTGTGTGTGTGTGTGTGTGTGTGTGTGTGTCATGCTGGGACATTAATCTGTTTAGGCAGACACATTGTGTGGATCTGCCGCCCTTTAGGGATGGAAAGGAAGTCCCCGTGAGGTAAAACATAAAATTTGAAGGTGATTTGGTTTAAGGTTAGGTTAAGATCATGTGCAGGTCAGGCTAAATGAATGCAAGTCTATTCAGGGTCCTCTGAAGTGATGAAAGCACTACTGTGTGTTTGTGTGTGGAGGGTGGTCATATGGATCAGCCTGTGTCCTAGGCTGTTACTGAATGGAGAGACTGTCTTTGACTTGGCCACATCAGGCAGTTCACATCTGTCCTGTCGGCTGCAGGCTCTCACTGTAAACACAACACTGCTGTATGTTGTATATCACCACCCACGAAAGCAGCACTTTACACACAGTTACTAAGAAATATTGGGACACAGCTCTGGAAGGATTTATCTCAGATTCAGCTTTATTGTCACTTCACAGATTTACAAAAGTAAAAACAGTGGGTGAAACCTTTTTTTTTTCCCCACTTTTTATTTTGCACAGCTCCAAATGAGCAGATCACAATAAAAAGAAACAAAAAGACACCATATTTTAGATGTGAGCAAACACAAAAATATAAGAGCACATGTCTGGTGATAGAGTCATGAAAATAAATAAATAAAAATTGTGGAATTTGGGTGATTTGTCAAACTAGCATTGCTTTGAGGTCTTAGGTCTCAAACCGGAAAAGGATTACTGACTGAACAGACGCTATGTCGGTGGTGTGGGCACAGAACACAATAGTAAAGAAGAGGCTATAGGAACAGTACAATTACAACAACCATACAGTGCATATAATGTTGTGTTTAAATGATGCCTTTTGTCAGTCGCTCTGGAGCAATATGAGTAACAGCCACAGACTAAAGGTGGATGTAGCCACCATGTAGTCAGAGTTTGGTTTGCGAAGTTCCGGTTTTAAAGCCTCGATCAGAGCGTTTTTGCCATCACCGGCTTAGCTTTTTGAAACCGTATATCAAGAACACGATGCCGATCTGACTGTGAAACTGCTCGCTCATATTATAGCAACTTGTCAATCACAATCTGACCTAAAGCATGGCCTGCTTTATTGTCCTTTTTCACACTCATGGAACCACAATTTTAAAATAGATGAAAATCATGTCATATTAGCGAGACTTGAAACTAGCCACTAGACCAAATGTTTACTGAAGTCAAAGATCAATTGCAAAGGCAAGCTGCTTTCTGTCAGACTTCTATGCAATCAAACTTTTTTGCAACTAGATGAGACGCTCGTGCTGACCCTTAGGAATAATGTGGGTATAAATCCTTTCTGCTTCATTTTTCCAGACCTGGAAGCTATGTATGTCTTTTCTGGCCTGTCACAGATCTGTTTGATATTGGCTAGTAGAAAAACATTTTTCAGTGGAACATAGTGCAGAAAAATATATTCGATGTAATGTAGAAATGGTGCCACCGCAGTCTGCTTACAATCTTCTCAGCACCGTCTGCAGCAGCAGTAACAGAATGGCATCTCAGCTGAGACAGTGATGCAGAATCAAATGTACACACAGAAATTGGGGATATGTCTGTGTAGATTCTCAGTCATCCAGGTCATCGTAGTCTCTGGAGCTTGAAAAAAAGGCAACTGGACTTCTTTTTGCTTCTTGAAGACGTTTCGCCTCTCATCCGAAAGGCTTCTTCAGTTCTCAGCCAAGTGGTGGAGAGACCCAGGTATTTAAAAAAAAAATTGGGGAGTGATTAATAAGTATCTTCCAGGAGCCTGCAGGTGGATTTTGGAGGCAGCAGCGGCAGCAATGACATGTCTGAGGTGGAGATGGGAAATCCGATGCTTTAACAGTCCGCCAAATAAGGAGCGAATGTTTGGTTTGGAGACAGAAGCTTGTTGCGCTTGGAGGCTTTGCTCCATTTGTGTTTATCATGAAGTTGCATGTTCCATCTGCCGGCTTCCACGGGCTGCTGTTTTGTGGCTGAGCTGCTATTATATGGTTGGTTTCTGAGAGCTTTTTGGAAACAGCCAAAAATAATGACTATGTGGTCAGAAAACCAACACAATTATCTAAAATAGACTGAAAACTGGGGTAGAGCTGAGCTGAACTGCAGAGTGGAGTAATAGTTGTGTAGTTTGTACATAATAAAACAATGTTCACATCATTTTAATGTACTCACATTTGTTGCAATTAGTAACAAAGCTAATGAGAAAATAATTAGGGATGCACTCGTTTTCCATTTCTGGGCTGGTATTGATGCTGATATTTACTATAAAAATAGACAGCCAGCGCTAATTGTGCATTAGTGCGTGTTTTTTCATAATATTCATAATATTTTTTATTGTTGACTATTCTGTTTAAAATGTTAGAAAACAGTAGAAATATTCTCCAGAGCTAAGCCTGACATCTTCTGATTTCATATTTTTTTCCACCAACATTCCATATTTACAAACATATTCCATGTAGCGTCACGGATGCTGAAAGATCCTGACATTTGCAAAACTGTTTTGCTTAACTCAGACTGAAATTATTATCATAACATTTCACATATTCATATTTTGATATGATCATATTTCATACTTTAGCAGTGAAGCCTTTGCAAATGTTTGCTTCTTTCGCTGACAAAATTGTCAGAGAAACGTGATCAGCAGAATGTAGCTCTTACTTTTTTATGACTTCGCACATACACGAGCACAATAAAGGTGGTCTGCAATAAGTAAATGTCAGCGGGCTGGTGTACCAGTCAGACTGTAATATTTCCTATCCATGTGCTGAGATCATATCTGTGTCAGATGATCGTCACTGTGGCATGTTCCATGAATCATGGCAGTCATGACTGCCCCGTTGTTTAATTATAAATGCACCTTAAATGTAAAAAAAAAAAATCCTTCCTGTTAAATGTTTTCCAAAGAGTGACCTCTGAGAGCTGAGCTGCTCCAAACAGCAGAGCAAAAATAACAGAAGAGTTTTCATAAACCAGCTCCTGGAGAATCCTTTTTGTGTGATTAGCATCTTAACCTACATTAGAAAAATGGGGGAAAACTCACCGTGCTGTGCAGCAGGAACACTGAGAGGCTTTCCACCCTTTTCACCCCCAGGCAGATGTCACCCATTGAGTGTGTGTGTGTGTGTGTGTGTGTGTGTGTGTGTGTGTGTGTGTGTGTGTGTGTGTGTGTGCGGTGGG
>VUQJ01044543.1:29097-45575 GCA_015108635.1 Andinoacara biseriatus | reverse complement strand
CTCTCAGGAGCTCAGTGAATTCCGGCGTGGTACCGTGATAGGATGCCACCTGTGCAACAAGTCCAGTTGTGAAATTTCCTCACTACTAAACAATCAATCTCTACAGACCTCCAAATCTCATGTGGCCTTCAGATTAGTTCAAGAACAGAGCATAGAGAGCTTCATGGAATGTGTTTCACTGGCCAAGCAGCTGCATCCAAGCGCAATGCAAAGTGTTGGATGCAGTTGTGTAAAACACGCTGCCACTGGAGCTGTGGAGACATTTTGGACAATTTCATGCTCCTAACTTTGCGGGAGCAGTTTGGGGATGTCCTCTTCCTGTTCCAACATGACTGCACACCAATGCACAAAGCAGGTCCATAAAGAACTTGACTGGCCTGCACAGAGTGACCTCAACTTGATAGAACACCTTTGGGATGAATTAGAGCAGAAACTGCGAGCCAAGCCAACATTGGTGTCTGACCTCACAAATGTGCTTCTGAAAGAATGGTCAAAAATTCCCATAAACACACATAAACTTTGTGGAAAGCCTTCCCAGAAGAGATGAAGCTGTTAAAGCTGTAAAGGGTGGATCAACATCATATTAAATGGGAATGGAATGTCACTCAAGTTCATCTGTGTGTGAAGGCAGACGAGCAAATATTTTTTTTATAGTATATTTCTCTCTGTCAAGTCACACCCTGCAGTAGATGAAAACAATACTGAGAATGCGCTCACAGAAGATCAAATTCATAGAAACTTTGCATTTCACTACAAATTTGTTTGTTCTCAGAGGGCATCATTATTAAATCACTTACAGTGTAAACCTTATGCTAATTTACCTCAGACCTGTAATGAGTCAATATGCTAGTAAATAAAAAAATAACATTTCTTATTTGCAAAAGGTCATGAATGTGTGTAACAGTGTAATTTCATATGAAGACTGTGTTCACCTGATACTTTTGAACCTCTGAGAGGAAATAGAGTTTGGATGATTTTAAACACATTTTCAAAATGAAAAGCTTGCCCATGCACAGTTCTTCAGTAATTATATAAGACACGTGCTTTGACTAAATTCTGCTACATGACATATGGACCCAAGCATGGGGTGACTCTTGTTGTGAAATGTCATTATATAAATAAAACTTAAATGGCTTGAAATTGAATATGTGGCAAAAAAGCAAATTAGTAACATGAGGGGCCACTCTTAGGTAATTTGAACATATGTGACTACAAATTTCCCTCTAATCAGATATGCCTTCCCTCTCACGGAGAAAAAAGCATAATTCTGTATCAGAGAAAACAGAAAGTAGAGAAAGTAGAACTATCATGAAGTTAATTTCTAATTTTCAAAATTGTCTGCTTGAGAAAGAAAGAAAGAAAGAAAGAAAGAAAGAAAGAAAACTGGTGTTGCCCATATTTGCTAGCGTGGCCGTGCCTTTGTTTACTCAGCTGGCTGTCATCTCTATCTGTACGCAATTGAAAATCAATGGTCTGCCATTTAAAGCGCTCAAGCCTCTGTATGAGAAGTTCTCTTATTAGTGGTAACAAAGTCATCAGTAATTTTTATGTCATCATTGTTGACAGTGCAGAGCAAAATGCTGAATGAAGTGCCATAACAGTAATATTTCAGTGTTATCTTCTTGGTTTCTGTCATATTTAACAGTATCCATCCCATCCTCTGCTGTTTCACAGTAGTTGGACTCTTTCATTGTTCTGGAATAGAGCCTATTAGGAACGGAGTGCAACAAACACAAGAGGTCACTCTTATTTGGGGCAAATTAACAGTAATTACACACCATCATAAAAACCACTGTGTTAAGAAGCATCCCAGTTAGCACATACAGCGGGTGGGTTACAGTGGGAAAACAAACTGCCCAGTGGTTCTATAAGCCCATTAAAATGTGAAATCCATTTTGACCACCAGACCCACTTAACAAGCCAACAAAGGCCTGTATAATCCAGCCTGCATATAGGATGAGTGATTCACTGGATAATTTGCATCATCCTGAGGAAAAAATATACAGGCAAATTTACAAAGACATTTTTTCCACAAGGCTTTTCAACTCAACTATGTGCAAGTATTGTGTCTACCAGAGTTACTGATGTCTTCATTCATGCACACAATCAACAGGTAATGGCAGTATTAGTCAGTCTCAACCTTTGAATATTTTTGGAAATAAATAGTTTTTAGATATCCAGACAGAAAAAGTTTATGGTCTTAAAGTTTTCCCTCAAGAGATTCATGCTCCTACCCTTCTTCACAGATGGAGAACTTTTCAGCCAATTTATTATTCATTGCATCTTGGGCCAAGGGAAAATTAATTCCTAACATGAAGATATTTGCAAAGGCATGAAAGCAATCTAATTTTCCTTAATCTCAATAGTAGGGGCAGAAAGAAAGCCTGCCTTAGATCAAAGGACCGTGTTTGTGTGCTTGGCCACTTTCAGTCACTTTGATTAGGTCCGTATCAACACCTCATGTGATCAGTGTTTTATTTTGTGCAATTCTGACATTTCTTTGCTGCACTGCAAGATCCCGTTTGCACTGCTATCGACACAATTCAGCTGAATACAGATCCAATTTGCTACAACAAAAACTCCTCGAACTGTGTTCTTATATTGTATTCTGTGGTCTGCACATTGTGGATGGTCTTTATTCAGTATCACTGATTTTTTTTTTTCTACTGATATTAGATGCTAGTGCCAGAGAAACAGATTTAAAATCATTGTTTAACTCTGTTTTCAAATATGGATGAATTTCATTAATATGCAATGCCTTGCATTTATGTGACCACTTAAACAATCTCTCTTAAACGGAATTCATGGTAGCACATTTGTGTGGGTATTTGGCTACACAGAGTGAAAAAGTTTGGGTATGCAACCCACATAGACATGCTCACACGCAGTCCTCCAACAGTCCGACAGTGATTATGCTATGAGTAGGTAGATTGACTGAAAAGTTGGCTTGGGAGGTGACGGCAGAGTTCATGAATAGGAAAACGTGTAAAAAAGAAATGATAAGAAACACAGACTGGGGCTGCTTTCAGCTCCCAACAAACAAGTTCCTTCTCTACTGTATCATGACTTTGGTCTTCTTCATGGAAGGAGCAACACCAGCAGCACACACACAAACATGAGACTGGTTGTTCCCCATAGTTTTGGCAATGCACGAAGACACACAGCAGCAACAAGTAAAGTAAATGGCAGCCTGCAAAAAAACAGTTCATAAACAACACACAACCAGGCCAAAAAATCCAGTTCCATGGAGGCACTGGGAAGTAAACAAGGTATGCTGAAGTGAAGGAAAAGTCATTTTTGAGTGTATTTATGAGGTCTAATTATTATTGCCAGAAAACAAAATTGGCTATAGGGCAGTGGCAGAGAAAAGGCCACGCTGGCAGCCAAAAACAAAGCGGTTTTTCTGACATCTCACTGATACTCAGAGTGGGCTCTAGATTGTCAGAGAAGACTCAGTTGTCATCAGTATGATTTTTTTTTTAGCAAGCTGCATGCAACGCCACGATCATGGTGTGCTGCCAACACTGCTAGTTTTTGACATGCACGTTTTGAGCCAGTTGTCATGAACAAGTCAAAATTTGACATGCTGGTTTGATCTGGTGCAACCTGCAGAAATGTTACATTATACACATCTACAGCAACACTGCTGGGGTGAAATACTGCTCCATATTTGTTCTGTATCACTCATTTTTTAGTAACATTTGTAGCACTGAGTTCTAAAATATTCCGTTTTTTTTTTTTTAAAAAAAGTATTGCTAGGTTATGAATTCTATAATTCTATTTTAAGAAATGTTGTTTTGTCTCAATACAAATGTGAAGATTTGTCATTAACAATGAAAGAGGCATTAAGAGCCCACCTTTCTGCTTTTACCATAATTGTACACACTGTCCTTGTCATCAAGTTCCCGCTTACAAGCCAAACTCTCCAGAAACACACATGCAATGTTTTCACTGAATGTATTAAATAAAAAGACCGTAATCCATGAGCTACCAATCAAAGTTAAGGTCCAGGCATAGACGCATATCTTGAATAAAAATTTATATTAAAAAAAATGAAGGTGGTGCTATTTTGAGCCACAGCAGGAAACACATCTAAAATTGTAAATCATAGTAAAAATGCTTTGCTTAATATGACTATTGATTTATATATCATGCAGTAGATTCTCCACAAGACAGTTTCAGAAATTGCATTTTGGGATTTAACATGAATTTCAATCATCATTTTCCCATCCAGTCACTAAAGCATATTCATCACTGATAGCATAATGATGTTCCCTACACAGTTCCAATGGTGACAGAATAAGTCTCCTCAAATATTTATTATACTGCATTATTAAATTATGTTCAGCAGTAATGGCTTTGTTTTCTTTTCCTTTTTTACTCTCACTGCAATCTGAGAGACCCAGTGGTACAAAATACCATTAACTTTGGTCCCAGTGCTGACTGTCTATTTGTTTGATTCCATATATTTAACTCCTCTGCTTAAGCCAAGTCACCCCTCTATCTCTCATTCACTCCCTCACTCACTCACACACACACACACACACACACACACACACACACACACACACAGACTCTACCCCTCTTTCATACACATAGGCACAAGGCTCCCTCATCCCATCTTTTAGAGAGAATGGGTAATTATATAAACAGCTTTCAGCGAGGCAGGGATTAGGTCCCAGAGAAAGTGATGCTGTCTAATGTTGGCATATTTCTATCACATACTGAAAAACAGGCTCATGAGTATGCCATAAAAAGAGCAGTGGAACCAGGAAGAAGAAGAAGAGCATGGAGGAGAGTGGATGTGTGATATTTCTGTTCAGAATGACTCAAAGTATTGCTCAAACTGTTTTGTGTGCAATATTTGGCAATAATTACTACATAGCTAGGGAAAGAAATTACAGTAAACTCAGATTCCCTTCACTGAGAGAGTAATGAATAGATCTTGTGCCTCTGTCTTGTCAGTGAGATGATGTGTTCCTCACTGAACTACATTTCAAAAATTAGGAAATCCCTGCATGGCCTTCACAAGTCAGAGTAACTACAGGTAATTGAAGTTTTTGCCAGTAATCATTGAAAAGTACCTACAACCTTCTGAACAAAAGGGGGAAAAAAAGAAGAAAGAGAGGAAGGGAGAGTAATAAATGGAAATAAATATCTTCATGGAGGACCCAGATGCCTGCAGAGGCAGTTTTCCAGTCAGCATGTCTTCTGGCAGGGGGTATTTCCTAACATTGTACAAGGAAAATAAAATGTCAAGCTTTGTCCCATTGGAGCCTAAGCACAATCTCTGGTGTCAAATGAAATCTTCCCTAGACAACGATGAGCATGCCGTCTGTAAATTGCATTCAGGGGTATGCTGGATCTTGGAATACAGTCTGCTGAGAAAATATGTGTATGTTCTTGGAGGAAAGCGGAACAACCTGCACAGGACTAATGAAAAGTTTAGGTTCAAACTGTTTGCTGAGGCCTTACATGATTCACTGACCAAAGCAGGCCTTCCGTTCAAGAGCTAATTTTACACTATAATGCATCGCTTCACTATTTGCAGTTTGTCATAAAAATGATTATACATTATAATGTACCATTATAATGTACAGCTGATAAATGTTTTTATTGTAAACTGATAACTCAGTCAGTTAATATAACCCTACTGACTGCATATTTTAGATGTATTTTTATGCAATATATTGTTATATATATAAAATACTAAAATATTGCCTACAGCTATATATATCAATAACCCTATAGCTCGAGTCATAACTTCCATAAAGATGCTTCTTAGACTGTTTTCCCACAGGACGGGAAGCTGAAATGTTTCAACAGATTAGAAAGACAAAGTAAAAAAACACCTCCTGTCAGGTCTGCCTGTAGGATGTAAAAGAGGCACCACATCCCATCATCTGCTTACATCCTTTCTGCAAAAATGGCCACAATGACATATGAATGATTATGTCTGCTCTAATACAAAAATCACAGCGGTTAACATCCTATGGAAGTCCTGGCTGAGCTGCTTTCGGTCTGTTCTTGTGGGTATAAATAATAAATTAAATAACTAAATAAATCTGGAGTTCAGGGATGGTTAGTGTTATTTTGTTATTTTGTTAGCTGAGCAAAACATTTACTTTTAAGTCGGTTGTGGCCATTTATTTGTACTGGCATACCAGTAAAGCCCACAGCAGCTCTTAGCTATCGCCACATACCTAATGCTAACGCTAATTACTGCATTTCCTAACTTTGCTATCAAATAGCATTGCAAATAGTCAAAGTAGATATTTGCATGATATTAAATAAAGACAATACAGTTTCCATTACATCTAAGGTCACTCTAATGACTATCCTAAGCTGCAAGTGAGTGCAGGGCAGAAACAGATCAACACTGCATGTTGACTGACGCTTCAGGTCATCTAACACCTGGCACCAATGACTACATTTGGTCATTTCACTACAAGATTTCCTTGGGTGCAGCAAAGAATAATGGCAAAAAAGCGAACATGTGGATTTTCAAAAATGTCAAATTATTCCTTTCAGCGTGGTATTAAAGCTTAATGCTGCCCAGCAGTGAAGGAGAAGTGTTAAGTATAATGTGACCATATTCTCATCTTCATGAGATTTGTCCTTGATTTCGTTGAGAGGAGAATGACTTTGCCTTCAGTCATTTTTTGTCTCATTTTTGCAGATGTTATTCTTCCATCTTGAATAAATACTTTAATGGTCTGCAGAAGCCCTTGCTGTTGGCTACTGCCTCTCCCAAATTATAGGCTATTGCGCTGCACAAGGTGCACTGTAAAATGGGTGCTGGATTTTGTTGACAAAAAAATTGTCCAACAAAACAACTGTACAGTAAATTAGTTCTTTCGCCAGCATACTGGGATCGACGTGTGCTTCATATAAAAGTATTTTAATCACCCCACAGAAGATTCCTGTAGCGTTAAGATCACTGTAAAATATGACTCTTTAGATCAAGTCTATGAAAGATGCAGGCATAAATGAATATATGCACCTTGCCCATCAAAATAGAGAATCACAAGCAGTAATGAAATATTTATGACAGATTAATGGCCACTACTTAAAGTTGGAGTTACGTCAGAGTAAGTCACGGCAGAAGCAGATAGAATCTTTCATTAAATACAATGTCAGTCCCCTCTCTGCTGTTCATGAAAGGCCATGTCAATGGCTAATCCACTATTACAGACATCATTTGATGCCTGATAACTTGTCACTACCAATTCCCCGCTTGCGTGTAGGAGGGACTCTAAAGGACAATCTGATAGTCATCCGATCAGAGGTCCATGAAACACAAAGGTTGTCTGGGGGTGTGCATACGACATTTAGTGGAAAAACAAAGCACAAAAGCAGGCTAATCTAATTCCTATTCTCTTGCCTTAGCAATTCTTCAATTAAATTGTCAACTATCATCTCAGCTGCACAGGCAGACAACCGGAGTGAGAGAGGAAGAGAATTAAGGATAGATTTATAGCTGTGGATTTCAGCCATCCAATGTTATTTTACTCCAGAGCCAACCTTGGCGATATCAAAGGAAAGCGTGATGAAATGCCTCCAAATGACACATGATGAATCAAACCAGAGATAAGTGTTAATGGAATTACTCAGGGAAACATTCCCAATAACTGATGTTTCTGCTACAAGTAGTTCATAGTAACCTTTGTGTTTCTCTTTCTTGTTTCTTTAATTATGGAAATTTGAGTAAAATATCTGATTTTGTTAAAATGCAGCTAATTGAATGTTCAAAATTAGGGCAGTCAATATGGGACTGATCTAGTGTCACCATTCACTATCTCATTTAAAGCGTGTGGTCTGTTTGTAGACTTGTAAAAGTTCTGTAGTTTATTAAGACTTTAAATTTCATAGTTCATACAACTCTATCAAATCTGGTCTAGTTGTAATTTTTGGAAAGCTGAGTTAAATTCAGACTCAGACCTGATTACTGCCACACCTGTTAAGGCACAAAATCACTTAAACAGTACCTGAATGACAAAGTGAAGAAGGCTAAAAGATCTCAAAAAGTAGCACATCATGCCACAAACTAAAGAAACTCCAGAACAGAGCAATGGCTCATCCAGGAGGTTACAAAAGAACCCAGAACGTCTAAAGAAGTTTAGGCCTCACTCGCCTCAGTTAAGGTCAGAGTTCATGAGTCAACAATAAGAAAGAGACTGGGCAAAAATGACATCCATGAGAGAGTTCTAAGGAGAATACCACTGCTGACCAAAAAGGACACAAAGGTTCATCTCACTTTTGCCAAAAAACCATCTTGATGAACCCTGAGACTTTTGGGAAAACATTCTGTGCACTGATGAGAAAAAAGTTGGCATTTTTGGAAGGTTTGAGCCCCGTTACATCTGGCATAAACTAAGACAGCATTTTAAAAAAGAACCTCATACCAACAGTCAAACATGGTGGTGGTTGTGCAATTGTCTGACGCTGCTTTGCTGCTTCAGGACCTGAACTACTTCCTGGAATTGATGGAACCATGACCTTCTGCTTTCTTCCAGAAAATAATGAAGGAGAATGTCTGGCCATCAGGTCCTGTTGATCAGAAATACACCAGCAAGTCCACCTCTGAATGATTCAAAACAAAACAAAATACAACAACATAATTAGGGTTTTAGAGTAGTCTAGTCAATTTCTAGACTCAAATCCAACTGTGATGCTTTGGCATGACCTTAAACAGGCCGCTCGTGCTTGAAAACCCTCCAGTGCAGCAGAATTAAAACAACTCTGCAAAAAAGAATGGGCCAAAATTGCTCAACAGCGAGGGAATAAACACATTTCCAGTTATAGCAAACACTTGCTACCAAGGGTGGCACAAACCAGCTATTAGATTTAGGGACAAATACTTTTTCACACAGATAACGTCTTTCCTTTAATAAATGTAAAAACTGTATTTTAGATTTACTCAGGTGATCCTTGTCCAATATTAAAATTTGTTTGATCATCTGAAACAGAAAACTGTGACAAATATACCCCCCTCAAAATAAATAAATAAATAAATAAAAAAAACCTAAGAAATCAGGAAAGGGGCAAATTCTTTTTCACAGCACATAGGGGCACTCATAACTTTAATCTTTAACGCCATCAAAGATGAGTGCAGGGATTTCTTTGTTCAAATAGCAAATGGAAAATGACTGAAATAACAAGATAACATACAGAAAACAGCATCAAAAGGCTTTCAGACAACTTAGCTATTAAATTACTACTCACTGCCATCAACCTGTCACCACTGTCACTAAATACCTATTTATAATACTGGATGCTATTTACTTAACTCACTGTGGATGGTACTTCGAAGAGTATGCAGACTACGACTCAGTTTGCTTTTCACAAATCAAGTCACGTCTTACGTAGACAGTCATTTTGTATCACAGAGGCTGTTGGGAAGTGAAACTATTGTCTAGTATCCTGTAGCAAAAAGCCACTACTTTGCTGAAGTGTCCATGAGCAAAATTCAGAATCCCAACTTGCTCCAGTGAAGCTGTTCTGTAGTTATATGCAACCTCTGTCCTACATGTGGGAGGACTGAACGGAAAATAGAATTTTTGGGGGTTAATTTGAGTTCCAAAAACAGCCTAAGGGAATGCTCTGAACCATGAGAATACCAAACATCTCACAGACCCAGAAAGTAACCCGAACAGCCTTTGCAGTCTGCTAGAGTTGTTGAGTTCAGTTTGGGAATTATGGATGAGATGGGACAGGTGAAACGCAGTTGATTTTACCTACTCAGGACTAGCTGTTTGTGCAGGTGTGCTCTATATTTATGGCAAATCATAACAGTTTTCTTTTCTGTCAAATAAACTCCCCCCACAAGCAGAATACAGACAAGGCAAATATTAATCAGAGTATTTGATGTTAATTCCTTAATATGTTTTAAAAAGTAACAGACTGGACAAGATTTCATCTTATTTCAACAGGAGTATGTTGGCCTGTAGGCACAGCTCAATCTGCATTTGCTTTAACTTACACATGGCCTAAATGGAGAATTAATGAAAACCTTAATTAAGTCTACACACTGGGCATTATGAACAGGCTCCATGGAATACTACAGCCTTGGATCCTTGGATGGTTGGGCCCAGAAGTAGAGAATCAGCATTTGTGCAGCTCCACAAAAAACAAAACAAATGACGTGTCACAAGGAATGAAACAGGCTTTCGTTTAAAAGGGCTGTGCAAATAATCCAGCTGACTTAGCATTTGTAACTAAAAAAAAAAAAAGGGGAGGAACAAAGATGAGAGGGGAAAAGGGAAATGAAGGAGAGAAAGAAGGAGTTAGACAGACAAAAACACAAAACAAGAATGGCATAGGCGAAACACTAGAATATTAATGTGCGCAGTCATCGTCCCCTTGGAAAGCTTCTGAGTCACAGAAGAGGCATGAGGATGAAAAGGACCTTCGAGAGCATTTTTTCTTCCAGGGAATTATGAATGAAATATGTTTTTTTTTAAATGGAATTAATTTGTTCTGACAGCAACAGAACATTTGGTGCTGTTGCTGATGACTTCTGGCTTCAGTACCCAAACTGTAAAACAACTTTTAGTATAACAGCACATTGTTCAGGAGAAACAGTGGTAGTATTTGCTACTAAGTGTGTCTTAAATAGCTTCATAATTGTGGGTTACGTTATAGCTGTGGAGCCCTGTGATAGCTTGTACACGTAGCTAAGTCACAGCTGATGTGTATGTGGCAAAGGTGACGGTAGAAATGTGAAATCAGCTGCAATCAGCTGAGAACACTTGTGTTTTAATAAAACATTTGCATAGAAGGATTTACTAATGTGTGTGTGAAGTGTCTGACACCTTAATGTTAGCATTTTCACCACTGCTATGTTGTGTTTTGAACCAGAAGTAACCATATAAAGACAAATGGGTCAATTGCTAAGCAACTAATTTTACCAAGCTTGTTTAGCAACATGCAGCCACAGACCAGATGCACAGTCTATGAAAGCACCAATGCTATAGTCTGTGTTAACTACTGTTTATGGATGGACCATCCATAGACTGTATCAGAATTAGAATCAGCTTTAATGGCCAAGTATGTGTACACCTTCATTCACTAAGAGTGCACACACACAAATCTGTGCACAAATCACAAATGTGACAAATCAGTGGTTTCTCAGTATGTTCTTACCTGAACAAACAAAGGCGTGTCTGTCTTGGGAAAATTAAACTACTTTCTTGGCATTATCCCAATCATAGCCCTCAATGCTGATTTCCTGCTGTAGCAAAGAAAAATGAGTAATAAATAAATAAAAATAAATAAATAAAAGAATTTTGTACACCAAAACTGGAGCACAGACTTTTTGGATGGCCCGTTTATAAAATTAACAGCAGAGCAGGCCGTGTTGTCTATCAGACAATTGCATTACAATAGTTCACAAGGCATCAACATCTCACGTTTAGTCAAGAGTTCAGTGACTAAACTTTGCAAAGGTGAAGCCTGCCTTACAGCAACCTGTGTCAGCAGGTGAAAATGTCATGTGACCGTTGTCACACTTTTTAAGTAATCCTCCAGTGACTCATTAGGGATCAGCAGTAGTGGGTGATGTATGAAGTGAAGACAGTATGAGGAAAGTTTTAAAAAAAGTAACATGCATCCTGCAAAATTATCCAATGCAAAATGTAAGCTCACTATATTCATCACTTTCTTCACTACAAGAAACATCATCACTTTTTCAGCAAATAACAATGATGGATGGATGGATGGATGGATGGAATAGAAGGAAATTAGTGCATCCATCTTAAGATGCACCAACAATAGGGTCAATATACAAACTATATTAAGCTTTACAAAGGCTTAGTGTTCTGAATGTGCATGTGTCCAGTAGTGCAGTATACATATACAAATGGATAACTATCAGTGCAGATACGAATGTGCAACAATGCAAGTGCAGTAATATAAATACAGTAATAAAATCATTAGTTGTCTGATTTACATAGTACTTTCCAGGATTGATATTATACTGCATGTTTGATGTGTTACTGTATGGAACAGTCAAAACAGGATAATTATATACATAAATATCAATCTGGAATCAAACTTTAACCGTGTGAAATATAATATCTGAAAAATGACTGAGAACCTGCACCATGCCAAATATGAGAATGCTGTTGAAACACGCCCTTGTGAAGTATAAAATTATCATAAGGAGTTAAAATACATTCAGATTCATTTTTTTGATAGACTAAATTACTGAATTTCTTTCTTCTTCTTTTTTTTCCTGACTGGCCTGCATGAAAGTCTCCAGCAGAACTCCAAACCTCTCCACGAGGCCAGCATGCGACCAGCAGGACCCACTAAACCCTGGCCAATACTTGCCCTTGTGGAGGCCTACAAGCTTTGATCCAAATCCAAACTGACATCTCATAAACAGGTTGTCAAAAGGCCTTACCTTGATTTAGCCTGTCATTTTGTCCATCTCTCAGTCTCTCTAGACCATGGTCAATAAATTAATTACATCCATGCAGAGTTGGTTAGTTGGATGATTGCTGGTCTTGCTCAGCGGCATTCTCACTTCCACATCCAGTTCTTCAGACGTCTGCTTTTAGAAATCTGAACATATTGTGTTTTTTTTTAAATTAGAAATGAAAAACTGAGCTAATAATTAAGATAATTAAGATGAGTTAAAATGCATTTCTTGCAACCTTACATATAATTTATTAGATTCCAATCTCAGAGAGTGGTGAAGTCAATAAGAACAAATGGCTACACACATGTCAGTTGCACCCTCAGCTGAATGAATCTTTTCTTTGTTGATTCAGTATTAGGGGTTGAATGGATAATAGCTATTTTCCTTCAGCTCTTTGCTTAACTAAGTACATTTCAATTGCCTATTAAAATGTAAATTGTTTCATTAATTGAGCACAGGGGTGTGCTAACTGCTGAATACAGCTCTTGTGTTTGCATAGGTAAATAAAGCAACACCAGTTAGTGATCATGGCACATACATTACCTCGCCTAAATTGCTGTGTTACAGTGTTAACTGACTATTTGTTTGTCTTTCAGTTTTGACTGACTTCACAAATAAAATATGTAACAGATTGCAGCGTTTGCATCACCCCGTGAAATGATTAAATGGATATTAATGTCAAGAGTTTGGGAAGGATTTCAGTTTTTCCACCACAGTCAGGGATGTGACAATTACCTCGTGCTAATACGAATGATAAAATTAGGTATGTTATTAAAATTTTGTCTTCTTTCAAATGCACAATATATGGCAAATGGACTGCACTTACAAAGTGTTTTTCTAGTCTTACAGACTAAGGTGCAGAGATTACACACATTTTCTTTTTGTGTGTGTGTGTGTGTGTGTGTGTGTGTGTGTGTGTGTGTGTGTGTGTGTGTGATTTGACCAATTTATTATTGGATGAATAAATGATGAAGTCTATTTATAAACAGGTTTTGGATGACTCAAGGATAAAAATGAAGAAAGGAGGACTGTCCAAAATAAAAGCTAATAATTTGGTATATTGCCAAAAATATTCACTAATCTGCCTTCACACGCATATGAAATTGAGTGACATCCCATTCTTAATCCGTGGGGTTTAATATGATGTCAGCCCACCCTTTGCAGCTATAACAGCTTCAACTTTTCTGGGAATGCTTTCCACGAGCTTTAGGAGTGTGTATGGGAATGTTTGACCATTCTTCCAGAAGCGCATTTGTCCAAGCCGGCACCGCCTATAAAATACCGGCACACAACCACGAGGTAATTAACACACATAACACAGTTTGTAACATACACACATAGTTTGTTTTTGTCAAACATTTGCTGCGTTCTGATGTTATACACTAGGTATTGTTTATCTACTGCACTGATGTTGAAAGTCTATTGGGAGTTTCTCCCTGTTAATGTCTCACGTTCATGTGTGTCCTTAGTATTACACACATTTAGCACATAATGCTGCTATCTAGTGAACAGTTGGTTGTTGGTTGTTCAATACAATTTTAAACGTTATCTTTTGTCAGTGGTTAGTAGTGGTTAGTGGTTAGTAGTGAGGAAATTTAATCAGTGGACTTGTTGCACAGGTATCATCCTATCACGGTACCACACTGGAATTCAATGAGCTCCTGAGAGAGACCCATTCTTTCACAAATGTTTTCAGAAGCAGTCTGCATGCCTATATGCTTGGTTTAATACACCCGTGACCATGGAAGTGATTGGAGCACCTGGATTCAGTGATTTGGATGGATGAGTGAATACTTTTAGCAATATGTCTTATTACAGTGTACTTCAAAGACTTTTGAAGGTATTTCCCAATTCCAGTATTGCATTCTGGGGGGGAAAAGGACAACCACAATATTTTTCATCATTATGGTAAAAATAATTTTTTACAAGTATAAAAAAAGTGAAACAGTGGTCAGGTATATGGTAGTAGTGACAGACGGGTTCAAGGTCAGGGTGAGATTACATCAGGGATCGGCTTTGAGCTACTTTTTGTTTTCGATGGTGATGGACAGGCTGAGAGATGAGTTCGGTCAGGAGTTTTTGCGGACTGTGTTTGCAGACAACATTGTGATCTGTGACGAGACTATGGAGCAGGTGAAAGAGAGCCTGGAGAGGTGGAGGTATGCACTGGAGAGAAGAGAAATCAAAGTAGAAGCAAGACAGACTACATGTGTGTGAATGAGAGAGAAGACAGGTGGAAAGGCAAACATGCAAGAACCAGAGTCAGTGAAGGTAGATAAGTTTAAATACCTAGGGGCAACCAACAAAAGCAACAGATAGTGCACAAGAGAGGTGAAGAAGAAGAAACAGCCTTTATATTCCTGCAAAGGGGAAATTCAGGTGTAACAGCAGCCACAGATATAAAAATTTACATTGTTGAAAATATACATTAAAAATGTGATGATGGTTATACAGTCTTATATCTGCTGGGAGGAAGGATCTGCGATAACACTCCTTTGTGCATTTAGCATGCAACAGTCTGTCATTATAGGAGCTCTCCAGTTCAGTAAGAGCTTCATGCATGGGGTGGGAGATCTTGTCCATCAGTCATGTTATTTTGGTCCTTCTGTCTCCCACTGCCTGCACTGGGTCCAGAGGACATCCTTGGGACAGAGCTGGCAGAAGAGAGTGCAGGCAGTGTGGAGTTGGTAGTAAGACCTGCTATGATGCAGGGTTTGGGGCAGTGACAAAAAGACAAGTGGCAGAGCTGGAGGTGGCAGAGTTGAAGAGGTGAAGACTTTCACTGGAAGTGACCAGGATGGACAGAATTAGAAACGAGTACATCAGAGGGACAGCTCAGGATTGAGCAGTTTGAGAGGCAAGGTTAGGACAGTTTGGACATGTGCAGAGGAGGGACATCCACAAAGGATGTGGAATATGGAGCTGCCAGGCAGGAGGAAAAGAGGAAGACTACAGAGAAGATTCATGGATGGCGTGAAGGAGGACATGCAGAGGCTCAGGGTGATAGAAGAGGATGCTAGGGATAAGGTGAGATGGAGACAGATGATCTGCTGTGGTGACCCCTAAAAGGAGCGGCTGAAAAAAGACCATTATAATAGAAACCGTTTCACAATATCAAAGCTCTAAAATCTTTAAGGCAGTTGAGGGATTACTTAGATGAACAGCAGATCAACAAATATGATGGTCACCTCTAGATACAGGGTACATTTCATGGCACAAATTTCCTGGTGCATGTTACAGGGACTTTCCCAGATAGGATATGCTAACTTGTCAAACACAGGTGTAACTAATAAGATTAATAACCAGTCATTCTGGTTTTCCAGTGTCAGGTCAATGCATTGTGCACATTGACTCGCTGGTAGTGCTTACTGCGACATCTTAAACGATACTGAGCCATCACTAATGTTATTAGTTACACCTGTGCTATTCCTGCAATGGGAAATTAAAATACCTGCTGTTGAAAGACTTATCTGACTTTATTTCACTTTAAAGCCAAATAACATTATCAATGGATGATGAGATTAAAAAAGAAAAGGATACTGCATATGTGGAGACTCATAGGCTGTGTGCCTGTGTTCTGTGGCAAGTGACCATCCCAGGAACTGTAACGCTGAAAGTTCGCACTGGTGACAAATTTGCTCGTTAATTTAGCATGAAAAATGCCCAAATAACTAGTTTGAAAAGAGGAAAATAAAACAGCTAAAGTTTAGCACAATTTAACATAAAGCTTTAAGCACTGTCTCACAAATATAGCACGTGCATTAGGAGCCATTTGAAACTAAATGCTAATCACATTCTTCTGTTACCTTCGTGCTTTTGATCTGTGGCAGTTTGCACTGTGCATAGCATTACGCATGCATCATATATCAGTTTGGTTTTAGCTGGTTAACGTATGCTTGTCCTCAATATGGTTATGCATTTTTCTGCTGTAGTGCTAAGCATCATTTTATTCTGCACAGCTCAAACTGTAGTAGCTACCAAACTACAAAATTATCTGTCCTAGACAAGTGAGAGTTAGCAATAAACTATTATATTATTAAAACATTGTGATAAA
>VUQJ01044536.1:90323-103850 GCA_015108635.1 Andinoacara biseriatus | reverse complement strand
CTCACACCTGTGTTAATGGAGCAATCACTGAAACGATGTTAGCTGGTCCTTTTAAGGCAGGGCTGCAATGAAGTTGAAATGTGTTTTGGGGGATAAAGTTCATTTTCTAGACGAATATTGACTTTGCAATTAATTGCTGTTAAGATGATCACTCTTTATAACATTCTGGAGTATATGCAAATTGCCATTATAAAAACTGAAGCAGTGGACTTTGTAAATATTAACATTTGCATCATTCTCAAAACTTTTGGCCATGACTGTAGATATGCCAATTTTTCAACTAACAGCTCTTTGGGTGCAAAAAATTGTTTTATGCTTGTCAAACTGTGTTATCGTTGACATTTTTCATAGATTCAGTTAAAGAAATGGGAACAAGCCTGTGATTCTAGAGTCTGTGGAGGCCCTTGGCAGGCAGTGCCTCTGGGAATAATTTATGTGTTCTTATGACAGGCTGCTAGTAACAAAGTGCCTAAAGTCATAATTTAAAGTTGCTTCCTTGGTAAGTTGTTTGTTATAGACATTAACACAGGGTTATCCCTTCAGTTAGGTGCCTTTTTTATTCTTGAATAATTCAAAGGTCAGTAATAGGTGGCTTAACAAAAACGTAAACAAATAAAAAAAACAAAGCAAAAAAAAAAAAAGCATTCCTCTGAAAATGGTAAAGTATAGGGTTGGGATTGAAAATGAATGAAAAAGCAGCCAATGTTCAATGTTCTGCGCTTCAGAAAGCTGCAGAACTGCTGCTCGAGACCACTTTAAAAAATTACAATAAAGGAAGGCTCATTGGAAACAAAATATAAAGAAATCTTAAGTGACTTAAGACTTTTCTCAACATTTTGTTTAATGTATCAAAAGCAAAATTACTCATTATACTTTTGAAAAATGTTGATTTTGTGGCAAGTCACAGAGGAGCAAATTTTCTCTGTTTTTCATACATTTGGTGTGTGAAGTCATGTTTTTTTTTTTCAATGTTATGTTGTATTTTAAAATTTAAAGACCTTAATCTGCAAAGCAGGCACCAAAAACTGCCTGTTATAACGAATGAGCAAAATTTTGAGAGGCAACAGAATGGCAACACGAGGCAGCAAAACTTGATCAACCGCCTCAAAATTATGATAAGAGAGTTACAGTAGCTGTTTTCCTCTGCTGCTCAGCAGGCACGATTTCTGCTGCTCTTCCGTTTATTTTCTGGATGGATAATATCAATCTTATGTAAACTATCAGCTCAGATGATGTGAACTCTGTGAGCTCTTTTGAGCTAAATATAGCTCAAAATATAGCTCAAAAGAGCTGGACTTCATGTTTATTACATCACAGAGGAGCTCTTCCTGGTTAATGTTTGGCTTTGTGATATAAAGGACATAAAACCAAGGGGCCAAGTGGGCAGTGCCACAGTCCTTCTTCCAGATTTTTAATGGAGCATTTAAGGCTAAAGAGAGAGCGATTCATTTATGCTTTTTTAGTATTAGCCCCATATATACAGAATACATGGAGGGTGACGCCAAGAAAACCACAATAGAATATATAAAATATAAAAAAGATGAATATTTAATAGATGATGAGCATACATAAGGAACAATAATCTGTCATCTTAACGTAATATTCACAAAGGAAAAAAAAAGACAAAATGCTGATCAAGTTTTCTTTTCCAGCCGTTATACATAGGAGGGTGATTTTCATCATATCTGGTAACCTTTGCTCAAACAGGATACCACTGAAGATCTCACGCCCTCATCTAAATCGGCCCCTCCACGGAGCTGTTTGCTACCTGCAGCGAACTTTGTCCTTCTCCGTAATGAGGAAGTCTAAGGTAAGGTGAAGAAGCCAAAGTACGGGATTAAAATATGAACAGAATTTGATCTGAAGCATAAAAAATACACAAGGAATTAACATCAACATTTATGTGGCAGGCAATAAAAGGTAAGAAAGACTTTGTGACGAGCAGCAGCAGTAAACTGCATGTCTTTATTATTTGCCTGAACGATGTACGGTGAAAAGCTTGCTGAAAGATGTGATTTAGTTTATGATAATCTACATCATAATCCGTCAACAAAGGTTGAAAATGTACTGTTGTTGTTTTTTTAAATTAAGGGGTTTGAGGTTTGGTATGATTATGTATCCAGCCTTGAAAGGGTTTATGATTTTGGTTTCCACTGACCATTGCTACGTCATTTTCCTCTCAATCAATTACACAACAGATGTTAGTCGGGATTTTAACTCCATGTATTTTTGATATGTCATTCAACAAGATCTAATGTATGTGTTCCTTTATGTGAGCAGTATACATACTGAGATCAGTCAGAACACGTGTTAGATTTACAGTGTAGATTGCCTCAAATGCACCATATTAGAGTTTGATTATGTGCCATTGTTCATATTCATTCGTAATGTAACACTGTAACACTGTAACACTGTAAAACTCACCCCTTAACAGCGCCACAGACTGATCGCACCTCTGTGTCACCACATGATGATCAATACTTTTAGCTTGAACTTTTGATTGTTTCCAGTTTGGGAAGTGAACAACACAACTTTTCTTTTCTTTTCTTTTTTCTTGCTTTAATTAGCTTTTATTCATTTATTTCATGTATGGTGTGTGTATGATTCATGTCTTATATGATCTTGTAGGTGAGCCTAGTCAGTATGTACAGGAATAACAGTCCCTTTGGTTATGACAACAGCAGCGATGCAGGATCACTCCAGTCCAAGTATGTATTTTGGCAGTTTCATCTGGTAACAATCAAGTGACTGACAGCTTCATTTATTCATTTATTTTTCAAACTTTTATATTTAATATTTTGATGTTTTTCCACAGTGGTTACTCCACTATGGATGAAGTGTCATCACAGACATCAAATCTGTCCAGGCCAAGTGCAAAGTCAATTTACTGTAAGTAAACTTTGCTGTACTGAAGTCTTTTACTAATTGGTTTTAACTCCCTCTATATAACTATGATTGATCTTATTGAGTATTTATTCTTCCATTGCTGTAGTTTTACATTATCTTTATAGTGTTGTGCTGTGCTGTCTATGTGGTATTGTATGCTCTGTGCAGCACAATATACGTCCACCTGTAAAGTTTGATTTTTACTTCTATGCTATGTTTCAGCAGTGCAGAGGCAGGAGTATGCAGCAGCAATAAACAAGATGATGGACAGATTTCAGTGCAGAGTGGAGGTGGAGTATCAAAACATTATTTATGGCATCTATATTTACGGCATCTATTGTGTAAATGCTTCTGGACAGTGTCATACTAGTGTATTAATCCCTCTGTGCTACAGCACCTGATCACTTGTGACCTGGATGGGAAGGAGCTGAGAAACATCGCAGACTGTGTGGAACGTTTGAACCTGCTGAATGAGATGGGTCATGTGTGGGGTCAGAACATGATACTGGAGGTGCAAGGCACCAACCTGCTGCTCACAGACATTGAAAACAAGGTAACAAATGCAGCACAAATATCAGCACAACTTATCCCCAAAAAACTATTTAAAGTGGAATGGGCACCCTGTGGGGCTGGTTCGGCCTGTGCTGCCAGGGTTTGCCCCAGCACCCTGGTTGTGCTGGCTGGTCTCTTTCCTGGGCTTTGGGTCTGTTTGCTGACCCTCAGCTCCTGCAGGGCTGTGGGTTCCTCTTCCTGATGGGCCATGCTGCCTCTGTGAGACCAGGATGTGCTGTCTGTCTTCTGTTGGGTCTCGGCAGGGACCTCGGTCACTGGTGGAGGCCTTCCTGCATGTTTCTGGCTCTGCACACTGGTGACCACTGCAGCTTGGTCTTTGCTGCACTTTGCGGCCACTTGGGGTTTCTGGGCTCATGTGGGCTCCTGTCACCGCTCTGTGTGCTGGTGTTCACAGCTTGGACCACCACACTGTTGTTTCTGATTGTTTCTCTGTCCTTGCTTGAGTGTTTGGTTTCTGGATTTCATTGTGTTGCATTTTGCCCTCTGTGAAGGTAAATGGTTGTTGTGGGTGGGATGTAGGTGAGGACCCCTTGCACATTTGCACAAGGGGAAAAAATCAAAGGTGGGGAAAAAGTGATAATCATATATATCAGAAAAATACAAGATGTCTCAACCTGTTTCACCTGTCAGTGCTTTCCTGAGCCAAACCAAATGAACAATTATGAAATGATACAGTATGCAAACTTAACAACACAGCAGCCTTCATTATTACTTTCTATTTGTTACTGTGTTTTTTCAGGAGGAGCTGGAGTCGATGCCTCTCAGTGAGATCCGGGAGCTCAAAGCTGTGCTGGATGCCGGAGTGTTTAAGTCCCTGCTCACAGTGTCAGTCCAGCCCAGGAGAAAACGCGACATCACTGTCTTCATGTTCCAGTGTGAGGATGTCAGGGTGAGGGCAAACCCGTGGAGATGGCTGTTATGATATGAGTCATATCAAGTAAGAGCAAAGGGCAAGTGATTTTCTTTTTCTTTTTTTTAACAGGCTGACTATGTTGAAAAATACCTCTCACTGGCACTGTCACGCAGGCGAGAGGATGCAAGCATTGGGTACTGTAAAATCACTGTGCCCATACACTTTAAGCTATATTGTTTTCCTTGGGAAACTGTCTCTCACAATTTTTTTATGCAGAAATGAAGGACATGAAAGAGTGAAAGCTGCAGTTATCCCTAAACCCAAACAACCAGAGCCTGCAGTTGAACCAGTGCTGCAGTGGAGTGAGCCTGATTATGGTGAGGTCCTGACAGGATACATACATACAACTGATGCACTAGTTATTGCTGTAATGATGGCGTCTTCAGCATCCTTTTCATCTGTCTTTGGTTGCATGTCCAGAAGAAGAGGATTCACATGAGTCTGATCTGATGCTGTCTAATGAAGAGAAGGAGGAGGAGGAGGAAGAGCAGGAGGTGCCGTCAAAACCTCGGGCTCCTCCTCGAACATACACAGAGACGGACAGGAATGTGGTGAGGTTACTGTCTGAAACATATTTTGTTTTTGGATGCTTGGATCAGAAAGCATCTTTAATAACGTTTAATCAGGGAAAAATAATTTCCTTTTTCCTCACTTTCCTTTTTTCTTTTTTTTACAGGATATTTTAAATCACATTTTAAGTGACATTGAAATCTTCAAGGGACAAATAGCTGCAGTAGAAGCTAAAAATGCAAAGAAGAAGAAGAAGAAGATGATAAAGAAGAAAAAGAAAAAAGGGAAAGGTAATTTCATGAAAAAATATTATGTATTATGTGTGATCTACAGCTTCCAGTGGCACTGAGCGACGAGTGTATATTGTTGATATATTGTTGGAGTGCATTTCTGCTCAGATTCAAGCGAAAGGAGGGAATTTTTTTTTAATATGTCTGTGTAGGTTCTCAGTCATCCAGGTCATAGTAGTCTCTGGAGCTTGAAAAAAAAAAGAGACTCGACTTCTTTAAGTTTCACCTCTCATTCGGGAGGCTTCTTCAGGTCTCAAACCAAAAGGTGGAGAGACCCAGGAATTTAAACTCCAGCGGGGCATGTCCCCTGGAGGTGGTTGTGACCCACTTTTGTTCATGTGCACATGTGCCAAGGTGTGAAAGAAGGCGTGGGTCATTATAATCAGTGGTTTCGAGTGAAACCAATTTGGGACTTCACTCTATCAAGTGACCTATTGAGGTCACCTGAAGAAAGGTGTGAATGGGGGTTCAGGCGCCTCGGGAGGGAGCTGACTGCTGCATTGTAGATGGGGGAAAGTTGGTGACATAATCCACTTCCTCTGTTCAGTGATGGTCATTCACAGTGGACATAGATGGCTTGTTTAACTCCTCTTTCAAACCATGTGTCTTCTCGGTCCAAAATGTGAACATTGGCATCCCTGAAAGAGTGCCCTTTCTCCTTTAGGTGCAGAAGTACTGCTGAGTTTTGTCCTGTCGAAGTGGCTCTTCTGTGTTGTGTCATTTGTTTCTGAAGAGGCTTTTTTGTTTCTCCAATGTAGAGCACTGTCTGAGCACTCTTCACTGCACTGCACCGCATACGTTGTACTATGTTGCTTATCTTGTGTTTGGGAGTTTTGTTTTTGGGATGAACCAGATTTTGCTTTGGAGTGTGACTTGGTTTGAAGTATAGTGGGATGTCACGCTTGGAGAAAATGCTTCTGAGTTTCTCTGACACATAAGGGAAATCAATGTTCTTCCGTTTGTCATTCTTATTCTCCCTAGTTTGTGTTTAACCTTCATTTCTGTGCATCTTGGCTGATTAGATGAAAGCCCAGTTGGGATAACCACAGGTTTTAAGGGCTTTCTTTACGTGTGTTCCTTTTGTTTCCCTTCTGCCTTAGAGGGAATGTTTCCTTTGTTGCAGGGTCCTGATCACCCCAAGTTTGTATACCAATGGATGGTAGGAGTCAAAGAGTAGGTACTGGTCTGTGTGTGTGTGTGGGGGGGCTTCTGGTAAACATCAATGTTGAGCCTTCCAACTTCCTCAATAAACACAGCACAGTCCAGGAACAGTATCCTATTATCCCTGGTGTCCTCTCTGGCAAACTTTATGTATTTATCCACTGAGTTGATGTGGCGAGTGAAGGCTTCTGCTTCTTGGATTTTGATTTTGACCCAGGTGTCATCCACGCATCTGTACCAGTGGATAGTTGCTTTCCGTTTGAAAGAGCCAAGAGCGTCACTTTCCACTTCCTCCATGTAAAGGCTACAGTGAAGCTTGAGGCGCATTCATGCTTCAGTCTGTAGAAACCGTCATTGTATTTGAAATATGTTGTGGTAAGGCAGAGGTCTAATGGTGTGCAAATCGGATCTGGGGTAAATCTGGTTCTGGTTCCTAACAAAACAGAACCAGCTTTACCCCAGATCCAATTTGTACGCTATATTTTCTCTAGTTTTACATTTTGACCATTTCAGTGTGATTTATAAATTGATTATCTTGTTTTGTTTCACTCAGACATGGAGGGCATGCCCGCTCAAGACGAGTTTGAAGAATGCCTCCATAAATTCAAATTTGGCTTCAACCTTCTGGTTTGTTTCCACTTTTACATTAACATGCTATCATCATGGTGCGAGTTATTCCCTTTCACTCTTTGATGTATAGTATGTGGGGCATCTTTATTTTAACAGGGGGAGCTCAAAGGAAAGCTCAACAATCCCAGTGCTCCTGAATATGTCCACTCCTTGTTTACCTCGTTAAAATATGTAAGTGATTTTCTTAAATTTGCTAACTTTTTTTTTTTGTTAGAATATCTCATCACTGATAAACGTTAAGAATGCTCTTAAAAATAATTTTAAAACACTTTCATCTTCATTTTTTTTTGTCAGTCATTGTGCCAGAATAGATTGCAATGCTCTGTTGCCAGTGATTTATCTCAGCCCTTAATTACAATGTATTTTCTGCTATATAGATTTCTGTCTATAGTTAATGGGTTTACTAAATAAGATGAGTTGACAGATGTGCAGAAGCTGAATACTCAAAGGATAGATTTAAACTGAATTCCTCACACACACACACACACACACACACACACACACACACACACACACACACACACACACACACACACACACACACTTTCTGATTATACACGAGGATATGCTGACATTTAATCCGCTACCCCTTACAGTGCTAACATGATTATCCATGGCAAGGTAATTAAGCAGCATAGCAACCTGTAGACTGCCTCTGTTTTTTCTCACTCTTTCACACACCCTCTCTCACACACTTTCTAACTCACTCACATAGAAAACACGTCTCTCAAGCACACACAGGCCTGATTTAATGAGTCCAGTTTAGCTTTATCTCTTTTACACTGTACTATTCATTAACAGTTACACCAGACAAAACCTGCCCCAGGGCATTGCACGACTGTGTGTGTGTGTGTGTGTGTGTGTAATAAAATCTGTAGTTAAGCAGCCAATTAAACCTGTCATCATTAGACAGAGTGCAGCAAATTACTCCTATCTACCAGTTCAACTTATTGTATTGCAGCATATGTGGACATGAAAAAACTCTCGATGTGTGTATGTACTTTTGATTTATTCGTGTGTGTGATTTTGTGTGTGTAAGAGATAGAAATAGACGGCATGTCTGGCTTTTGAATTAATCGTATGCGCAGGAGCTACAGCGGCCGACATTATCACTTATATGTGACGACATTTGAGGAGAAAGCAATGGGAATGACAAGACTGAAATATAATTAAGGTCAATGAAGGTTAATAGGAGTCCACAAAGCTCCTAATAAGAGTTTATAGACAGGCCCATACATTCACGCACTTGTGCTCAAACACAAACACACACATGCGCACGCCCGCTAATTCTCTTACACACACAATGAAACAATGACATTTCAGGGGTTAATTGCGTGTTCAAATGCCTGACGTGCGAAGTCATTTGTCAACATTAGCGTTCAAAAAGGGGCCGTTTGCTGATATGCAGGCAAGTGGCATTTTACACAGGCAGTGTCATTCATTATTAATAGCTGTCATGGAAATATGGACAGAGGGAGGGAGGAAGGGGATAAAGAGAGTGCAGGGAGATAGAGAGAGAGGCAGTATCATAAATCAATCATGACATCAGGAGCCCCACAAAATCCAAGACCTGCTTGTGGAATTGAATTATTACTGATTACAGCATTTTATATAAGATTCACAGCGATGTCCTTGCAGGATTCAAAATATGTTTAGCCATCAGGAAGTGAAAAGCAGCAGGTAATGCAGGAGCAGTGTTGGAACTACGCAGATTAAATTAACGCCAACCTGATTACGTGGATCACCTGTCTATGAGATGAGCATGATCGTGGCTGTGAAGTTAACCAACGAATCAAGGCTTCACATCAAGAAATTCCTGTTTACAGAGATGATCACTGGAGCACGAGCGAAGGGCGGATTGGTGACTGGTTCAGGATGGAAACCACGATGTGTCAACTCTGATGTCCTGTTGTCGGTCAATTAGGTTTCTCTCCTGTCTTCTCTAATGGGTTTGTGTATCCTTCCTGATGGAAAGCTAATGGGAGACACACCTAGCAGCTGGCTTCACCAGATCAACACAACTATCATTCACGACACGCAGTCGTATACACACTTTGACAGGAAACAGTTTGGGTAAACTTGTGGTTATTGGACAATACGGCCTACTGTAACGGCCTTGAAACATCTCTGTCATCTACTACTCACATCACTCTGCACCACATGGCATCTATTGTGCAAGGGGAAAAAAAATACTGTGACCACAGAAAATACTGCTTTCTGATGGCAGCAAGAATGCCTGTTAAAAATTTGTGTTGCGACATCGCAAATATAGTGCCAGTGGACAGTGTCATCATCACTGTAAATCTAGCTAGCGGCTTGCTGTGACTAGTAAGGCTGAGTCAACCTTGAATCAAACCAGCTACAAGTGAATAATACAGATGACCAATTGCACACTGATCCATTTATTGTTTGAGGTTCCAAGTAACCAAAATATTATAAATACTAGATGACTACATGCCCGTATCATAGTAGTTGTTTGGTCTGGGATTTTAGTCCATTTTCAGATGGTTACTAGGCAGTGTGATGGCAACATAATATAATATGCATGCTTCAGGTTTTGTGGATATAAATTACATGCTTGTGTTATGAAATTAAATTAAATCATATTCTCTTATAAGGTGTTGTAGGTACATAAACACTACAGATGGGTTATTTTAGTCCAATGGTAAGTGGTTTCCGGGCAATATGATGATGTCATGATATCTGTTACAGATCCTTCAGGGGTCTCAGATGTACCTGTGTGCCAATTTTGGTCGCTCAGCTGCTGGTCGTATGGCCACATCCCAAAAGTGCTCCATTGGATTGAAATTGGTGAATGTGGAGCCCATTTGAGAACAGTGAACTCTCTGCCATGTTCAAGAAACCAGTTTGAGATGATTTGAGCTTTGTGACATGGCATGTTATTCCACTAGAAGCAGCCAGCAGAAGATTGGTGCACTGTGGTCATGATACTCTGCTATACTGGTGGTAGTAAAACAATGCTCAGTTGGTGCTAAGAGGCCCAAAGTGTGCCAAGAAAATATGCCCTACACTCTACACCACCAGCAGCCTGATGCTTTTATATTGTTTACAGCAAATTTTGACTCTCCCATCTGAATGTTGTAGCATAAACTGAAACTCCTCAGACTAGGCAACATTTTTCCAGTCTTCTGTTGCCCAAGTTTAGAGAGCCCGTGTGAACTGTAGTTTCAGTTTCCTGTTCTTAGCTGACAGAAGTGCCACCCGATATGGCTTTCTGCTGTTGTAGGCCATCTGCTTCCATGTTCAGCTTGTTGTGCATTCACAGATGCTCCTCTGCCTATCTTGGCTGTAACGACTGGTTATTTGAGTTACTCTTGCCTTCCTATCAGTTTTGGAGAAGTCTGGCCATTCTCCCCTGACCTCTGGCATCAACAAGGTATTTTCATCCACAGAACTGCTGCTCACTGGATATTCTCTCTTTATCAAACCATTCTCTGTAAACCCTAGAGATGGTTGGTGGGAAAATCCCAGTAGATCAGCAGCTTCTGAAATACTTTGGCCCGCCCGTCAGGCACCAATAACCATGCCATGTTCAAAGTCACTTAAATCACCTTTCTTCCCCATTCTGGTGCTCACTTTGAACTTTAACAGGTTGTCTTAGCCATGTCTGCTACCATGTGATTGGATAGAGATTTGTGTTACTGAGCAGTCAAACAGATGTACAAAAGTGGCTGGTGGGTGCCCATTATTGACAGTTTGCTGCTCACTTATTAACATCATCCCTCTTCTTGTGTACAAACCTTACAAACGCATATGATACCTTATGTTTCACCACATCATTGCACCACTGAAGAAGAGTCTGCTGTCAGCTTGTAGTTTCCAGCTGCCAGTGAAAATCATTTATAGCCAGCTGAAAATCACTTGTGCCTGGACTGGTAGGGTGAACACAAGAGAGGTCAGAAAGACCTATTGTAACAGAGCTTCAGAAGTCCTCTGCAAAGAACTTGCTCTCTGAGTCAAAAGTATGACAGCCAGCTTGGAGTTTTCCAACCTGCAGCTAAGCCCCTATAAAAGTATGAGAAAAAAAAACTTGAACTTTTCTGGCAGAACTCTATACACTGTGTAACCAGGCACTGCTCATCCCCTCCAAATACAGTCCTAGCAGTGAAGCATGGTGATGACAATTATAGGGCTGCTTCTCAGTGGCATTAAGAAGAAGATTATAGGATAGAAATGTAGCCAAACAGGGAGCGGTCCTGTTTGAGCCAAGAAAACCTCAGAGTTCACAAGACTAGTTGCTGAGTGTCCTTAAGTATCCCAACCCAATTCCAGGCATTACATTTTTGTTTGTTTTTTAAATTACTCTGGCACATTTCTTGCAGAACTTCTGAAGCTCTCTGCTCTGAAGATGCATTTACCAAAACACCGCATACATGCAGCACAACATTACAGTTAACCTACTCCAGAGAGACAGACAATCACACCTACAGCCAATTTAGAATTGCCAATTAACCCGCATGACTTTGGATGGTGGGAGGAGGCTGGAGTATCTGGAGAGAATCCACACAGGCAAGGGTGGAAATATGTAAACTCCACACAGCCTGCAATAGCCATAAAGGTCCAAACAGAAGTGTTTTGAGTAATGAAGAATTAAAATGTCTCAAACCCAACTCAGCAGATGAATGTTAAACTATATGCACAGTATTCTGCAGAGCAAAAGACAAATATCAATAAGACTGAGCAGCCTTGAACAAAAGGTCACAAAAGGCATCTTGTAAAGACGGATACAGTTCTGACAAGAAGGTCTTCTGTTATAATTCACAATGGAGCAAAGCCAGAAAATATGATTCCCTGAACTCATATGTTTCATATATTGCACTTTCCAACTGCTGAAAATTGAAGAAAAATGTAACTTCTACTGTTCCTCTGTGGTTTGGGGTACTAGCAAAACAGCAATTATTAATAGGTGTGATTACTTTCTGCACACAGACCCACACCTCAGAAGATCACATGTGAAATAACCGTCACCTTCCTTTCCTTATTTTTTTTATATACTTTCTCACATTTCTTGTTAGAGTCCTGTTGCCCACCATCTGTCCTTCCATTTTGGGAAAGGCCAGCCAGTGTGCTTCTGTGAATAAATTGGATCCTAACAGCACATAACAACAGTAACACACAACACGATGGAAAGGGAAAGATGGAGACAGCAAGGATGGAAAGGGGGGAGAAACAATATCAGTGCTGGGAGTGGAGGGCGATGAAGAAAGGATGTGAAAACATGAGACGGGCAAGAGGAGTAAGAGTGAGAGAGAGGACGGGAAAGAGAGAAAACGAGTGGGGGGCCTTTTTGGTCTCAGTTGTAATGCATTATGTATCAGAAACAGTCAGACCAGCAGGAAAAAGCATATGAGGTAGTGTCTTCTCACATGGTCCAGCTTGTGAGTATGCATGACTGTGTGCACTGTGTGAGTCTGTGTTTGTGAAGCCAAATTTGAGATTCAAACTCTGGGACCGAGGAGTCACTTTGAGACATGCACCAAAGGGCTTTGTAAAAGTTAAGATGTGTTTAAGTTAAGGTTTAGCTTAGAAAGGGAATACAAATGGGTCTCCTTCCAAAGACAAAAGTATAAATGTGCATTTGTATGTGCAAACAAAGTGGATTTTTACATAAAGCATTTAGCATAACTTTGCATCAGTTTATATATACAGTAGCAACTTGGCCATAATAATTTTATAGGAATCAGTAGTGTGAAATGATCACCTATTTGTATCTTCTGGCTGCAAAAAAACTATACATTAAATTGTCACAAAGGTTTAAACTAATTAGTTCCTTTCAGAATAATCCATCTTTTTTTTCAATAAATTGATGTTCTGAAGCCACTGTACACAAAAATAGTGACTAATAAGCAATACCTTTTTTATTCATTTTACTCCTTAAAGGAAAAAATACAGTTACTAGGTCCATAATTTGTTGGACAAACACACAGTTTAATAGATTTGCTCCGTCAACCACGACAGTCCATTAAGGAGAAAATTCAAGCATTACCTGTTTGGGAATTACATTTTTTTTTACACAGCCTTTCAGAGGCTCCAAAACAACTGGACAAACTAGCATGATTTGAAATATGAGGATTATTTTTAATACTTTGATGAAAATCCTTTACAGTCACTGACTGTCTGAAGTCTATAATCCATGGACATCACCAGTGTTTCCTCCCTTGAGATGCTCTGGCAGGCCTTTGCTGCAACCACCTTCAGTTGCTGCATGTTTGTGAGTCTTTCTGCACTCAGTTCAGCCTTCAGTAACTAAAAAGCTGCTCTGTTGGGTTGAGATCAGTTCAGTGACTTGGTAATTGGAAAATATATATATTGCCTTAAGAAACTTGGGTTACTTTTTCAGTATGCTTTGGGTCATTATCCAAATTTGGCTGAATCTGAGCAGAGAGTACAGGCCTGTAAACTTCACAATTCAGCCTGCTGCTTCTATCAGCAGTCACATCATCTAGTTACTGGCCACTGTTATTCCCTTTTGATTCACTCACACTGGTATCTCTTTGGGCCTCATATTTAAAGTTACTTTGAAAAGCTAATAAATACAAATTT
>VUQJ01044536.1:76643-88173 GCA_015108635.1 Andinoacara biseriatus | reverse complement strand
TGAAAGGGAAATTTTTAAAAAGTGAAGAGAAAAAAATATAAGGTGGAACAGGAGACAGAATGAGTGAGACAGAAAATAGAGCCTCTGGACAATTATGACTATGTCTTTGTGGGCTTCTTTGTGTGTGTAGATTAGATGCGTGATGGGACAAGTTTAAAAATTAACCAGTTGGGGTCACCGACGGCAACCGAGAATTGCACACAGCTTCTAACACACATTAAAAACACACCTAACGAGACAGAATACACAAACCAAGAAACAGTTTTTATATTGACAGTAGAACTTAAACTAATTAAGAACTTCAGATTCACACTACAGTGTCTGTGCGTGTGTCTAGCTATGGGCCACCATTGACCCCTGGCCACTGTCCACATTTGTTGGCATCTGTGTGTGTGTGTGTGTGTGTGTGTGTGCGTGCGTGCGTGTGTGTGTGTGTGTGTGCACATCTTTTCTATCAACTTTAATTATGCTATTAACTAAAAATATGTCAGTTAGGCACTAAAAGACTTTTTGTTTGGGGCATTAAAAATTACTGAGTTGAGAGAAAAAAAGGAAAAACATTGTTGTAACAAACTGTGAGATTGTTCTGGTTTGCTCACTTCATAATTATTAAAAATTATCCATCCACATCCGTACAGGAACTATTTTGCATTTCATTTTTTCTTGTAAAATGCCTTTTTAGAAATTATTTGTGCTACACTGTTGGCACTGTTCTTGTGATCTCTGCCTCAGTTCAAAGACTGTCACTTGATTAATACTTCTTTTTAAAAGCTTTAGATGCAACCATTTAATATTTCCGTCCATCCTTATGTGGCCTCTGCTGTGGTAAAAACTGAACTTTAAGAGCACTCTGTGACAGTGTGATGTACATAACTGGCTAAGAGTTTATATAAATGTCCTGCCCCTGTTTTTAAAACCTTTGGGGTTTCTCCAAGAGGACACCCTGATGTATTTAGTCTCCTGACTTTGTGTGACCCACTCACTGCATAATCCCAGCTCTGTCTGCAGCTCATCACTGCTGCTAAAGTTAATTCAGGATCATTTATTGGTCTCATCTACTCATATGATGCTTCTCTCTGTTTCAGTTTTTTTTTTAATCTATGTTTTAATGGTTGCATTATACATTAATATAGTATATGGGTTAATTTTGCATGTGCAAAAAAAGAGTTCACTTCATATTTTACTTGAGGGATCAATACAAACCTTATACTTAGTATATACTTTTTTCTTTTTAGCCATTTTTTTAACAGATTCAACACAGAGAAATCCAAAGTTACTCAAATATCAACCAGATTTCTCGTAGGTTGCCCTTCACCTCTCCTTCATCAATCAAATCACTAAAACATGTTTTAATTTAACTTTTTTCAGACTTCGATGAGTGAAAATCATTGTGTTTTCATCCTAATCAAAAAAGCAAACTCTACCTCCTACCTTCAGCTTGTACAAAACACATCTGACTGCAAACTAACGCCACACAAGTTTGACTACACTGGAAAGACTTAAAGAGCTCACTGCTTACATTTAAAGCCTTACACAGCTTAAATGTAGAGTACACTCTGGGCAGGTCTCCAGTCCATCACTAAGACAAAGACAACCATTCACTCGCACAACCACACCTACAGTCAATTTAGAGTCACAAATTAACCTAACAGGCATGTCTTTGGACTGTGGGAGGAAATCCACACAGGCACAAGGAGAACATGTAAACTCTACACAAAGAGGCCCCAGTTTGAACCCCAGAACCTTCATGCTGTGCCTCTGGGCTTTTATTCGGGCATTGCCTAAAATATCATAAATTTCAACAGAATTACTGTTTCTATCTGGTAAGAGACTTCAAAAGTTTGCTGGCTTTGCGGAAATTTAAGGTTTTAATATCTCTGCTGTGGTAGAATTATCCCATACATTTCAATTCAGGATTCTTTGAGCACCATTGTCTCTCTCTAATAATGCATGTGGTCTGATTTTTGTGTTCATACTTTGATCAAAAATTGTGCCCTCGCAAAGAGCATCTCGATTTTTTTTTTTTTTTTAAAGCAGCGTGAAGGAAACATTTGATGTGTCCCAAAGTATGACATCTCTATGGTTTAATGTGTCTGACAACTAAACCCTCAGCTATCAGTGTAGTCATGGCCCCAAAATAAAAAAAAAAATGAAAAGAAAAATAATTAAAAAAGAGAGAGAGAAAGAAAAACCTCCAAATAATTGCAGTGCAGCTTTGTCACATCTGTCACACACTTGTCACAGAGCCTTTGATGAGACACACACGGGCACAGTAACAAACATGCTCTAATGAACAAATGCATTAATTTGCGTCGTGCAAGACAGATCAAAGGAGGAAAACACCACATCTAGGACTACAATACTGAAAATAATACCCCTATATGTGGGTAAACCTGTAACACCATTAGTTGCCAAGCAACCAGGACTACTCTTTGGATGAAACACCTGTCGTTCATCTATCAAGCCATCTGAGCAGCTCCTTCTACTCTCTGACACACCTGTCTCCCTTTCTTTATGTCTGTATGGCAGGTGGCATGATAAGGGTTGAAAGGTGGCAAGACAGGTAAAAAGAAAAAAAGAATATAAACAAGGTAATGAAAAGAATGAAAAACGAATCTGACATATGAGGAAACAAGTAAACCTGTGCACACTCCACAGAAGCTAGACAGTATATAGCAGCAGAATTGATCAGATTTTAATCTCCATCACGATTTCGGCTTCCCACAATTAAATGAACACGATCAAGTGATAATTAAAATGTGTGCAAAGCTAAAGCAAATCAAGTGCTCCCTAAATCACTGCCTGGTGACCTGCCTGCATGTGCCAATCAAAGTGGTTCCCTGCACCGTCCAAGAAAAACAATGTAGTGGTTGCTGAGTTGTCCACAAACAAAAGCGAGTCTCCATCAGTGCATCTGTAAATCCATCCAGTTCACAAAGACACACTGAAATCACCAACATTGCTACTAATCAATACTAAATCTTACTATTGGATTAGATACTCATTTGCATCAGTATTGATACCAGCAGTGCCATCTTCACCTCCTCTAGTTGACATACACAGCAGCACTGCTACAGCCACACAGCCCCACCCCTCAGTATTTGATGTTTACAGCACTGAGCAACACTTAGGCAGGTCAACAACACTAATGTATTGAACAATTATCGTAAATGTTAACCTGGCTGGTGCACATGTTAATGTTAGCTGCTTAACTATTAGCAAATGCCACAAACCCAGCCTCCAGGCATCACAAACTAGTGTACTCCTACTGGCAGTCTAATGATAATTAGGAGGGTTGCACCACTAAGCACATCTGACATAAAATCTTTGCCAAATCAAATATGTGGATTCATCCACTGTGGCAACCCATGTGGAAATACTGGAGCAGATAGCAATATTAGCCATGTGTTATTATTAAGCTACCAGTTAGCAGCTATGGCTAATATTGAAACAATAACCTTAATGTATGAGCTAGGCAGCAAACACAATCGGTCCTGCCCATCCGTAACATTATAATGGATGATGTCAATTTAACAGGGTACCACTATAATTTAAAACTGTTATGTTTCTCTTAATGTTCCAGATTGACGCTGAGAAAGTCTGGCATCAACTAGACAGAAAAAGATTTGTTCACATCCATCATACAGGTACAATAAATAGAGTGAAAGACTTTATATTTTGCTTTTAGGAAATTCACTAAAAACATTTTTGTCACTAAAATCAGTGAACAATCGTGACAAATAATCTTGATCAAAACACACAAAAAAAATGTGATATAATTTTGGCCATAGTTGTTAGTGTTAGCAGTGCAACCCTAGTATATAGACTGTGGTAAGAGCCAGACACATAAACAATTAATAGTTTATAGTCCATGAGAACAATCACCATGTTTTCACTGGGCAATCACCATAAAAATAACAGGCTGCTGTTAAAATTTGCATGAACTCTTGCCAGGTTTTATTACAAATTATTGAAGAATGCAAAGTGTATGTTTGTGTGTGTGTGTGTGTGTGTGTGTGTGTCTACACACGCATGCACGCGCACGCACACGCACGCACACGCACATTTATTGTGTATTTGTCCAGGTGTGTATCTGTGTGTTCATGTATGTATCATTTTATTCAGCTCTGCAAGCATCATAAAGCCCCTCAGTGTCCCAGATGCAACAATTACAGCTAGTCAGTGGATACATCTTTGTGTGAGTTTATCAATAGAGCGGATCAATAAGAAAAAACCTAGCAGTCAGGGTGAGGCACTGGAGCACAGTAGCACACATTCTGCTACTCTAGACTGAGCATAACAACAGCCACAATAACACCCACTGAAATAACATCAATATCAATCTGACTTTCATCACACTGAAGCAAAAACACATATAAGTAAAATACTACTAACAGGGGAGTACAGTATGCATGTTTAAAGAGCAACATAAAATCAACTTAAGAAACATTTGCTAAATCAACAGACGCAAGAGGATTTACATCATGATTACTATCAGTAAAAAAGCATTAGCAATGATAATAAGACTTTCAATGTCAACAAAACTAATGATACACTCAGCAAACAGTGAACAAATTAAATCAGTTCACCAACCTACTGTGACAGGATTAACCATGATGCTGTTTTACCTGCACATAAAGGAGCACCGGAATGTGGGAGGACCAATGTCTCCTGGCTACTCTGTGAGCTTTTGAATTTTTGAGCTGTGTGAAATGTTTTTTGTGTCCGTGAGTTTAAGATTCATATATTATTTACTTTGGTCATCTTGTGTCATTTTAAGCCCCCTACTTCTTTTCAGCTGTAGCTTCAAATAGTCCCAACACAAGAGGATTCTTACTTCTACCATGTTTGGAAATAGAAAACATTTGTGGGAGATCCATGTATAAACTCTAGTGAATGAATGTGACATGTGACAAAGTCCTTTTAAGTTGTGACTATAATAGCCCCTTCAAAGAGCAAACCTGTACTTACTCAAACTACAGACAGGTGACTAACAAAAGAAAATCCAACATAAAGTGTCTTAGTAAGCTGCCCAGCACCACTTATTTGCAGAATCTCTAATGCAAAGGAAACTTTCTGGTTTTTGTCCACCGTCCTGAAGTAGGCTTTGGTTGCATGTAGGTAAACAGCTTGTGTGGAGAGCAAATGAGGAATGGCATTTCAAAAACATTTGCTATCATCCGATTATGATTTAGCTTTATTAAATTTATCTGCATTCGTTAACAGTGACTAGATATCCTTTGGCTAGACCTAAAACCCTGAAAAAATTGGTTATTGAAGCCAGAAAGTAAAAAGACCCAGTCTTGTGGGCCTGGAGACCAGTCAGTACCCTGCCCCCTCCCCAGCAACCACGTTGCCAGGGAAAAATGTGTATTCCCTGACCAGTTGGCAAGTGATTGCTTGAATTTGCCGGCAGTCACTAGATGAAATTGGTTGCAAAGAGGTACCAAAAACCTTGCGCAAAAGATGCTCACAAACACTGGCCAACTGCTTGCTGAGCAGTATTAAAGTGTGAAATGCAATCACAAGGAGGGTTTTTGGTACAGCAGCCTCTTTGCATCTGATTTCACCTGACAGCAAACAGGAATCTGCAGCAACCAGTCACCAACTAATCATGGAATGCACATTTTTAACTAGCAATTGGTGGTTGCCAGAGGGTCGTTGACTGGTTTCTAGAACTGTGTGACTGAGGCCTAAGTCAGCAGGGAGGTTGATGGGGTCCCAGTTCTCCTTGGAATTAATTCCCCATGTCTCTGGATGTCTTCTGGAGGAATGAGCATAATTTTAACAAAAGCTGTTCCTTGTTGTTTTGATGATGGCAGCAAAACAGAGCGTCTGTTGTCTGATAAGGACTGTCAAAAATACACAATACCACTGATCTGTGCTGTTGTTGGTCTGCCCACCAGCCGCAGAGATGAGGGAAGTTATAACAGACAAAGAGCTGAAGTGAAACTGTGTGTTGAAACAAATCAAAAGTGTCTACTGCAGCCACAGTCTGTACTTCTAATACTGTATTTTTGATCTTTGAATACTTTTTCGTGCTTCATCCATTCCTGGTGAACTGGCTCCCTTCGCTCCTCATCCATATGCACAGGTCATCTGCATTCAGCAATTTGCAGTTGGGAGTTTGGAGGACATCATGGGAACACATTTGTGGTGGGTGAAAACCCCTCTCTGTCACTGTCCAAACGGAAACCCATATCCAGACGGACACATTTATGGGCCCATAAATTACCCTGTACACTTAAATAACCTTCAAGCTACAGTAGTCAGTTCATTCAGGCCTTGTAGTGTTACATGGGAACAACAAACCTCAAACACAAACTTTACAAACACAAATGTGAAAGCCGGATGTCAATATCCCTTTAACTTCTTGCCACAAAGACGGAGGAGACATGATAGCATTTTCTAATTAAACCAAACCTCTGTGCCAAAAACACAACTGCCTCACCTCCTGCCTTGATCTCCCCGGGGAGTACACATACACACCACAATTGTAGCCACTGACAAAAACACTCATGCACGCAGTTGTGGTTGTCCATTTGATTACTGACAGTAAGGCAGCTGTAGCCATTCATACACACACACTTCCAACTTGTATACACACACAGTTGTAAACACACTCACTGTCTTAGACACCCACACACACACACCTGTCTGTGGCAACAGTGCATAGAGATAAGGAGGCTGACAAGAGCTGCTGGAGCCAAAGCTGGGAACTATGGGGGCTGTCAGCCTCATTTTCCTGTGACACCTCCAGGCTCACACACACACAAATACACACTACACAACTGATGACATCGTATTGACTTATATTTATTTCCTGCCTGTATTCCTAACCTTTTACATAATGCACCTAAAGAAACCCTTCCTCTAAAGTCAACTGAAGAGCAAACCTGCTTTTGCTTTAATCAGAACAACAAACGACACCTTAGCCCAACTCTAATTCTACCCTCCATCTTTAAAATAACTCGAGAAACAGTCACAATAAGACACCAAACGGCAAGGTTTTCTATTCCTGTGGAGACCCCACAATAGAAAAAAAAAAAACAAAACAGGAATGACACACAAACCAAGACAAGTTCTAGAGAAATAATGTTTTACCACAAACTCATATGTACCGTGAAATGATACGAAAAATAAGCATAGAAAATAAAACTTCCAAGGACTTTTGTCCGTACAGAAATGGACTGGCAAGAACAATTAAGAATACAACGTTATGAGGTCTCACATAAAAGCAAACCTCAGGGCTATGTTAGGTATCACATCTTCTGAGACACTACTAATTTACACTGTTCTGTGCTGCAACTTTTGCAAGATTCAAATAGTCTCAGTTAACTGCAAAAAAATATAGCAGGACTAAAACAAACATCAACATTTTTTTTTAGCTCATTTAGCAATTTCATTTGGCTAGGAATATTCACAGATCCATTTTTACAATAAATGGCAATTTTGTGGTCTATCAGTTTATATAAAACTTAGTGAAGGCAGTGGAGGACTGCAGGGATTTATAATGGCTCATATGAAATAGACTTCCACTTTGTTATAGGGACAGCTGTGTGACATCTAATTACACAGATTACACTGTTCAACATTAATGTCGAATGCCTTGTAACTAAATTAATGCATCCCATCTCATTCTTACAAGCTTAAATAGACACACAAATTAAAATACATGCCTTGTTATAGTGATTATTGAGAGCATTGAGTTGAATCCATTCAGAATAATGAAGTAGCTAAAAGCCACATAAACTGAGGAATATGGATGTGCTTCTGAGAAACCTTGTTTTCATTTCCAAGCTAAGATTTTTAGTTTTCTCCCACAGTCTACTTGGATATACTGAAGACTTTAATGTAATATAAATGTATAATTTCTGTGGCAAAACATGGCGTACCACGCCTTTCACCTAATGTGGGTTAGGTCTGGGTTTAGCCACATGCATACAGAAAATGAATGGCTGAACAGATGGAAAATAATTGCACTACAGTTTCTATGATTGGCTTTGTGCCAGTTTACAAAAATTCCATCCATCCATCCATCTTCTTTTGCTTGTCTGGATTCAGATCACGAGATCACAGCATTCTAAGCAGAGAAGCCCAGACTTTCTTCATAATCCTGGACCCAGAGTGGTCACTCCACCCTTTTCTGGCTGAGAACCATGTTCTCAGACTTGGAGGTACTGTTTCTCATTCCTGCCACTTCACACTCGGCTGCGAAACACTATAGTGCGAGTTGGAGGTCATAACCTAATAAAGCCAACAAAACCACATCATCTGCAAAAAGCAAAGGTGAAATGCTGAGGCCAACAAAGTGGAGACCGTCCACCACCTGGCTACCCCTTGATATTCTCTCCATAAAAACTATGAACAGAATCAGTGACCAAGAGCAAACCTGGTGGAGTCCAACACCCACCGGAAATGAGTCCAACTTACTGCCGGCAATACAAACCAAGCTCAAATGACACACTAAGAGTGGCTGGGCTGGACAGATCTGGTGTACCCAAAACATATAGTGAGGGTCCGTTGGAAAGGTCTGGCAGAAGTCCCACTATTTGAGACCTTCAATTTCCATCTCCAGCAGTACTTCAGCAGCATTTCGAGGGAGGCTGAGGACATTGAGTCTGAGTGGACCATGTTCTACACCTCTATTGCTAAGGCGGCTACAACGTGCCTGTTGTGACGGTAATCCCAGAACCAAATGGTGGACACCAGAGGTGAAGGGAGCCGCCAGGCTGAAGAAAGGGTCTTACCGGGTTTGGTTACCCTGTGGGACTTCAGAGGCAGCTGACAGGTACCAACAGACCAAGCGGAGTGTGGCTTGGGAAGTGGCTGATGCAAAAAAAAAAAAAAAAATGTGTGGGAAGAGTTCAGTGAGACCATGGAACAAGATTTTCAGTCACCGATTCTGGCAAACCATCAGACAACTTAGGAACGGTATATAGTGGTATATACAGTATATGGTGTATATAGTGGTAGTGGGATGCTGCTGACCTCAACTGAGGATATATTCGGGCAGTTTACAAAGATTATTTCAGTTTTATTCAAAGTGAGGAATCCATGTAAAACAGGAAGCTGCATAGTACAGAGTATGCTTATTCTGTATATTTGACATATTAACTTTAGTACCGTAACCCAGCTGTATAAAGGTGATACATCATGTATAAATGTGAGTGGTACCGGTTCTGTCTGAGCTGTGTACAGTGAAGTCGGGATCATTAGAGAACGAGGTGAACCAGGTTTGGGAAGTTCTGAAAGCAACGCTTCCTGTTATTTACCTTTCAATAACAATCTCAAACCCGAGCGAATCCCCTTGATAATATGAAGACAGGTTTCCTTACATTCCGGGCTTATGTGTTTAAAGGGTTCTTTAATTAAGTTTATGTTGATTTAGTTTGATGCCTGAGTTTGTTATGGCCAGAGGCACAAACCTGACACATGTCTCTACAATTAGGAACAAAACACTTTAGCAGTTATTGAATTTACTGAAGATCCAAACCCCAAATCACAAAGTTAATTATACAAATATGCAGATGCAAGATTGTGCACATTCAAGCTTATGAAAAACTGGCATTCATGATAATGATGAGACCAGGATTTTTAGACAATATTGGGGTTCTTGTATTTCCTGTAGAAAGCAATTAATTACAGATATTTCCTTTCTCTATAGCACAATGTCACATGATTGCAATTTAACACTCTGCCGTTAAGCCTTCCATACAGCCACATAGTATAAGCACAAATTTTTTGTATCACCAAAAAAAGCAACTTCAGCGGCACATCACATAAAATGTTGCTTGACAGTGAAGGTTGTTTATGGCTGTTGCACAGTTTCATTTGGTGCAATAAATTCTAAATAATGTGCATACCTCCTCAAATTCAAAGTCATACACTGTTACTGTTACTGTGAAAGCTCATATGTAAAGTCACTTTTATGATGCTTTTCTGTTCACCCGTAATGCACATTATTGAAGAATTTATGCAATTTAAGTAATGAAATAATTTTTTGGATTGTAACTGTAATGTGATAATGAATATAGGAACTGCAATGATTTACACAGGTATTAGTGACTGATGGATATTCACTCAATGCAATCTATTTTTGAGTCTTTCTTCTTGACCTTTGACTTTTTACAATGCACCGAACCTTTACCAGCTCAATTGTAATAGGCTATTCATACAGGTGATGAGAGCAAACAATTATTCACTCCCTTTAATATTTTAAGCAAACTGGACTCATTGAATTTACACCCTGGCTAAAGGATGTCACTTTGATCTGATATTTATTTTTGTGCAGAACTAATAAAACCGTATAACAGCAGCTCATTTATAGACTACATTGTACTTTTAAACTAAATGCTGCACATGAAATCCTGGAGACAGGGATTCAAAATATGGATAAAAATGTGAATTGAAAGCTTTCAAGCCAAATGTTTTTGCTGAAGCGCACATATTTAGCAGATACACAAAAGCACACAAACATGTGCAATAGCAAGCAAACAGCGCACACAAAGGTTTCTGCCTTCTTTCTCTTTGCCTTCACTTTATCTGCCTATTCCCGCTCTGTCTCTTTTCTCTGTCTCTCTCTCTCTGAATATTTTAGTATTGATGAGCCCATTACTGATGATAACACAGTGCAACATCAGCATCCTTTCTCCCTTTCTATCTCTCGCTTTCTCTCTCTCTAACACACATACACACACACACACATGCACACTCATCAGGAGTCAGGTTACAACTCTGCTGCTGCTGCTGTGTACTTCTGTGCATTTCGCTGTGAGTGTGTGTGTTCAGCAGGAGGCTGGGGAATCTGACTTCCTGGCGTCGGGCCAATAAATTGCACTATTTTTCAGGCTGGAAACCATTCACGTGCACACCAACTGGCACGCAAATGCACATACGCAAGAAACAGATTACAGGGGCGATATGTGTCAGCTGTTAAAATGATGCGCAGCAATAATAGTGAATAAACAAAGTGCCTCCGAATGTGAAGACGGCTTCCTGAAAGGAAGCCTCAAACACTTAAAGTAACATAACGGCGCACAGTAAAAAACAAATGCTGAGCGGTAAAAGGTTTGCAGGCAGCATGCATCTGTTACTGTAGAGCAGTGTCACTATGTCAGCTGATGAATAACTGGCTCTCAAAGCAACGACCCAGGAATCCACACCTCTGAAAACCCGCCACAGTGACAAAAATGCAAAAGCCTGCAGATGTTTCTCTCAGAATTTTCAGCCAAAAGCGTTGCATTTGATCTCAGCGCTCAGTCACAGGAGGCACAGATCCCAATGGGTGCAAGCATGACATCTGCTCTTCTGTATTTTGTCAAAGTGCCACGCTTAATGACCTTCTCTGATCACTGGTGCGGCATCAAACCTGCTCAGGCTTGGGGGAAGCAGGTGAGACCGGCTACTGAATCAAATTGTGTATCAGAGATCACTGACATCCATGTGGCAGATTTGTTATTCCCTCAAAATCCTGGCAGTTTTTTTTTTCCAGGACTGGCCAACAAATGCCCAAAGAAAGAAGCTTAGG
>VUQJ01044536.1:63303-76623 GCA_015108635.1 Andinoacara biseriatus | reverse complement strand
GCTACTCTGTGTTATGTGAATAAAAGTCATTATCCTCCAGTGGTTTCTTTTATTGAGTTTAAACCAATAATGAAGGAGGGAATAAAACCCATTAGAGGATTTTTCAACTTTCAGACAAAATTGAGCTGAAATTGATATGTGGGAGATTTTACTAAAATATGTGAAGTCAGTGTGAAATGACATCATTGGGTTATTATCCACAAATGATCCTATTCACTTACAAAGAAGGCAAGGGGATGGGGAGTCTTATAAAACACACATTGTATTATGGATTCATTCCTTGAGGAAATCTCATATACAGAGTATGTACTTGCTATCTGATCAGGTTGCTCATGCAATGTCACTTTACCTTGAGAGCTGGCTTTGTGAGTTTACATAGTAAACTTTAATTTCAGGCAGCAGAAACCTGATTCTGCGTGAGGCGCGCACCACGGTATTAACATCTATTTAGCTAATCATTGAGCCCTGACATTTAAAAGTTCATCAGTGTTCAGATAGGTCCCAGTGGGAAGACTCGTGTCAGACAGACAGACAGCCAATAGCTACACCACGCAACACAATGAAGTCCAACACAACAACATATCTAACTGCAGCAATGACTAATGCAGAGTTTAATAAACAGCTCTCTGACACAGCAAACACAGTGAGCCAGACAAAATTAGGATGCAATACTGGGCTTCTAGATTGGATCAAATAGAGCAGCCAATTATTATAATGATCATGTCAGCCTCCTTTGATCCAGGGCTCATCTTTGCCTTCCTGTGAAAAACACGTATCTTTTTAGAAACTAAGAAAAACAGCCTCGGGATCAGGAATGAACATTAACTATGAAAAAGAGCCCTGTTCTGAGCTCTGTGGTGAAAGTGGACAAAAATCTGCACAAAGAAGAATTTATCTCAAAAATGTCTGGAGATTTCAAACATAATTTCCCTTATAAGGCATTCTCTATAATGAATTTAAAAGTTGCAGATCATAGCTTTAAAGATGAGTTATAAACTAGATAAGACTCATATGTGCGCGTGTGTTCATTCTTCCTTTTGGGTAAGCTTAACATCTCAGTAAGAAATAAAGGCATGCATAAAAAGTCATAAACAGATTTTTGTGCAGTTGCCTGTGAGCCTTTTTCCAGGTCAAAGGCTGGCTCCAGTCAGTCAGTTTTTCCACAATTTGGCGACCAACAGTTGTACTTATTTTAATTCATCTTTAAAGCTCGGCTGAATAGCATCTAAAACATTAATAAATCTATTAGTAACCACTTATAAACCATTTATGACGGCTACCTTATTAGAAAGACAGAGCAAGACTATCATTAATTCTAGATTATGTGGCTTGTTCAAAGTCTGCCTTTAAAATATGTTTTTAATGTAACAGTTTTCACAGACAGAATCCAGTCAGGAGGGATGTATTTCTCCCTGCAGGAATATTAGAGGAAGAGTAGCCTATCAGTGTAATGTCATGATTTCCTGGAAGATACAAAGGGGCGATAAGGTCACCAAATCCTCTGCTGAGCAGGCAGGCAGTCAGAGAACATTTTAGTGACGTTTCAGTGATTTTTGTCCGCAGGTTTTTACTGACAGCCGCCTGTACGGTTCACGTGGGGTCTCCTGCTGCCGCTGTCAGTGGGAAGATTGACACCCAGCAGGTCACGCTCGCACTACTACACACACCACGCAGTATCTGGCTTGCTGCTAAACGCCATGTGCTTGCAGTTAAAAGGCGTGTGTGGAGAAGAAGCAGGAAGCTTCAAGATGCACAGACTTATTAGAAACACTTGCACTTACATCTCAGAGGACGGCGGCTGGCTACGGCAGAGGAGCGCGTGTCCGCACGCTTGTCCCATCGCGCATCCTGCCTTCGCGCCTCTCCGGTTTACCCAAAACAGCTGCAGTTGGAAAGGAGGAAGCTGCCCGTGCGGAGGGGAGAAGGAGGACAGACGGATGGGTAGGTGACTGGGTGTGCGCTTCTCTCGCTTTACCCCCAGTGTGGTACGCCTCTCTCCGGTCTGCTCTCCGCTGCTTCCTCCTCTCTCGAGCTCTGACAGCGCGCAGGGATTGGTCGGGACCCGGTAAGTGATATTTGAGCTGCGGCGAGCTGGGATATAACAGCTGAGCAGAGAGAGAGAGAGAGAGAGAGAGAGGGAGAGAGCTGACACATGGACTCATCCACAGAAAAAGACGCGTCAGTCAAACCGTGGACGAGGCACCTCACTCGTGCGATGAAAAACAATCTTCCTTTTAGGCCATCCCCGCTCCCCCACGAGCAACGGCCAATTTGCCCGTGGAAATGAAAGTTGCGTTGCTGTGAATATTCAACTTACACCGTGTGTCCTCACGCCCAAGCCGCGCGTTGTCACACTACTCCCACTTTGCGCACTCATCCCCTTTTAAACACCAAATCCTGCTTCACATAGGCTCCTCTGGCCGCACTTGAAACCGTTTTCTCTCCCTTCCAAACATAAGACCTAATCGGCTCTTGGTGGTTTTATTATAAAGCATTCGTGTGTTTAACAAGGGACGCAGGTCTCAAGGTCCAGATCTTCTGCCATATATGGCCCTTCCAGTACACTCACGGAAGCGGCAGAGATTCCCTTCGGGAGCAGTCCAAAGCTTGACAGGAGCACTGGGATTATTTGTTGGCATCCAAAGCCTTAAAATGTGGTCTGGGGTGTCAGCAGTTTAACAGCTTAAATTGAGATGCTAGATTATTGCTGGCTAATATATTAAAGAAAGTGAGTGATTTATATAATATTAAGCATCCTCTAACCTAAAACCATGTCCACATGTATTTGCAATCATTGTGTCTGATTGGTCCTCGCTGGAGGCTGTGTGCGCACGTACAGACTGTGATTGATTGACACTTTTGTCACGTTTGCTTAGTTGCATATGTGCATCATCGTCACCGTTATTATGATCAGAGGACTAATCACATATAAATGCAAACACCTGTGTGAATGAGCAGGATCATTTCAGCTATATGTGACCACAAGGCAAGTGAAAGTATGTCTTCATGTTCTTTGATTTTTGGTATGTGGGGCCACTCCTGTGTTTACATTTGGATTGTGACTGCTACTGTTTTGTGATTTCTCTCTGGTCGAGAGGACTCGATTGAAAACTGACTTTCACTCGAGCAAGATTTGGCTAAACTGCAGACTATTTGTGTCAGTAAAGGAAATAGTCATATATCAGATCAAACAGTATTACTTGTCACTACAATAAAACAATAAAGAAATAAAACCTAACTGCTAGCATTAATAATTTGTCAGTTATACCACACTGGCATGCAAATATGCACAATATGCAGACCTCTTAACTACAGTAAAATATAGTTAGCATTAATCATAAGCTTACTGTTTACTGTTTTCATAGGAGTGGCAGCCAGGTTCTGCTAATCAAATTGATTATCAGCAAGTGTGAGCACCTCCTATAAAAGCAGATGTTTTGTCATTTTGTTTGTTTGGAGAGGTTGCCTGGAGAAAGAACATGACATTTTAGGTTTTCAAAGTCATACCTGAACAAATCAAAAGATTTATGTAACAATGTTCTGTGGACAGCCAAGACCAAAGTGAAGATGTTTGGCCATGATGCACAGCGCCATATTTGGTTGAAAACCAAACACAGCATATCAGCACAAACAGCTCGTACCAAAATGTCAGGCACGGTGGTGGAAGAGGTGATGATTTTATAAAGTTCAAAAAGTTCAACTTTTACTTTGAAGGTAAATGCTTCTATTTCTGGTGTGTGTCACACTTTTTACAGTTTCACTACACCTCAGAGAGCATCTCGACAGTTTTTGCAGACAAGTCCGTCACTTCCAAACAAACTACAGATGACAGTAACAATGTGCTGGCGCTCAAAGTAATCGCAAGGACGTTTTTGCCAACTGGTTGCAGAATACAAATTTTTCCCTACCAACAGGTGGGCCACTGACCGGTCTGTAGACCTGTGTGACTGGGGCTTTAGTAATAATTTTCCCAGCAACTCCAGCAACTTCCAGCAACCCCTCACAACCGGCTGGGGAATTCTCATTTTTATGTCACAACTGGTGACTGCCAGATGGTCACAGACCGGCCTCTAAGCCTGTGTGACTGGGGCCTTATTCACGTGATTCTACATCATCACCATGACTGTCCCACAGCCAAAATGGCCGATAAATTAATGTCACATAGTTAATGGTCACGTGTCTGGAAAAACTCAATAGGCACATGACAGCTGCACTAGGATTTTGCCCAAAAAGCACATGACCATGATGCACGGTCATCTTTATTCAGTCTGGTCTGATCAAATAAAGATTAAAGTATCTGGCAACAATTCCCAGCACTGTGCAAAGAGTAAACCAGCTATTGAGCATCTCTCATTAATACCATTGCTACAGTAAAATAGGGCAGCAACAGCAGCGTGCTGAGCAGATTTGGGAGACTGGGAGACTAGTCAGGACAGAGGGAAGTGTAGATGCAGTAAGATACAAAGGAATTGTTAACAGCATTTGAAACCCTTTTTTTTTTTTTAAAGTGCACAGTATCGAAAGCTGAGCAAAAGTTTAATTTAATGAGATAATGACCTTCAGTTAAACTCTGAGAAGGTGTTAAAGTGGCTCAACTGGCATCTGAACCTGAACCCAACAGATGTGCAAATGCCTAACGGATAGGTCAGTGCATTGATGCTCCACATCCAGCCCTGCAATTCTAAAATGACTGTAGACTTAATCCTAATAAGACTTGAGGCCATCCTTGCTGCCAAAGGTACTTTACTAAAGTACTAAGTGAAGGGTCTGTATACCTGTTTAAAGTATTTCAGTCATTTATTTTTAATACATTTATAAAACACTGTTGTTACTGTGTCGCAATATGTCTTGATTGATGAGTAAAATAAGAGATTTAAAAATAAGAAAATATGGAAAATCTGAAAGGCTCTAAAAGCTTTCCTAATGCACTGCATATCTTAAGATTCACGACCTCAGTTTCATAGCATGCTGAGATGAAAGGAGAGTTTATAAAAAGTTTAAAACGCATGAATGTTGATGACTAAATTGTTTAAGATATGCTATATTTCACAAAAAGCAATGATTAAAGCCCAAATAGAATTTTTATGTAAGTGAACAAAATATACAGTATGTTTTTCCTTTTTCCCATCCCATATTTCATCCTATGACAAACTGTGGGGTCCTGGTGACGCTGACACATGCATTACTGGCAGTGGGATACGTTTTATTTCTCATAATTTGGTTGTTAAGCTGTGGCTGTAATTTGGACTGTGGATGTGGTATGCTTTGAGTTTATATGATCTTATTTGATATCCATCCTCCTTCATTTGATGAATTGTGTTTTTTGTACGTGAAACACAAATAGAAAGCCAGAGTATGAGGACATGACCTCAGTCTCTTCTATGGTAGTCAGAGACCTGCTTTGGCTTTTTTTAGACCCCAACAGAAAGTGTGTTTATTTATAATTTGTGGCATGTGGATGATCTCCATATCACTGTCTAAACAGATACAATCTGATTCAAGCCAGACTGTCTCACTGTAATAAAGGAAAACCAGAAGGCATCCAAAAATCAGATCTGTTGTGCCTGTGCAAATTTATCCCAGTATCCAGTATCCCAGTCCTTTATGTGTATAGATGCATAATCCTAAATGGAAACTGTGAACACATGCAAATCTTTATTTATATATATATATATATATATATATATATATATAGTGGACTGTATGGAATCCAAGACTTTTCTTCTGTCCACAAAAGCATATGAAACTGTGATTGAATGTGTGTCCAATGTGTCCAATAAACCCTGCAATTGGAGAGGCATCTCAGGACACCCAGCAGGACCTGTCAATCACAAGAGAGGGCATGACAGAGAGAGAGAAACATGTCGGGGGAGGAAGGCACAGGAACAAGAGATTGTGGCAGAAGATTTGAGAGGTGGGAGAGAAATAATAATGTAGAGGTGAGGGTGAAGGGAAAGAGTTGTAGCAGAACGAGGGAGACTGTGGATGTTATTAGCACCATCACATTTGTCTCTGTGTGTATGTGTGTGTGCACATGTCACATCTGGTGTGTTGGCATAAAGACTTACGATGCTCAGCTGCGTCTCAACATGTATTTGTGTGTACTGTGTGTGTGTGTGTGTGTGTGTGTGTGTGTGTGTGTGTTTGTCCAGAAGGACTTCTTTGCCTGAGGCTCCCAGAGTCACATCAGTCAGTGTGGACTTGTGTCAAAGAAATGTCCGCAAAAGATACTCATGAGCAGCTGGAGAACGCATTTATGCCAGTCATTTTTGTTTAAAATTTTACTCATCAAGCACCAACAAGTGGTTGTAGCTTTTTTTTATTGACTGATGTGAAAGAAATGACACACATTATAATAGACGAACGGAGGACCTGTTTTTTTTTCTTTTTACTTTCTATGCATATAATCATTTATTAGTTGGTGTCTTTAACATTTACTTTAGAAAGATGTGATATCTTCCGACAAACTCAATACACACTCCAATTTCAAACTTAAATAACATACCAAACATAGCAGCAAAAGTCCTACGTTTGAATCCACATAGAAATCCTTCCGATGTCCAAAACCCTGTTCATGATATAGAACAGTGGTTCTTCAAAGTTTTCATGTCCAAGGCCAAGCCAGAGCCAAAGATATTCATATTTGCAGAAAATAGCCTTTATGTCATCTGGAATATCATCAGTTCTTTTGATTGTTTTATCAGATGTCATATAAGTTATTCCTCATCAAACTCTTTCACACAATCCAAACACGTTCTTGCTTCCTTTGGTTCAGATCCATAGCTCTCTTACAGTATGCAATGTTTTCTCTCAAGAGATTTTTGCTTTCCAAATTCCTCTTTAGCTTGCTTGGCACCTTACTAGCATCAGTTGACTCCTCCCGTGAAATGACGCACTTGGACAGAAGGCTGCAGTCCAGCTGAAGCCATAAGACGGGGAGCTGTCGCAGGAGTTTCTCAAAACAATTTTCTTTTCTTTAAGTGGTTTTGTGCAGTTTTCTCCAAACAGTAAAGTGATCTGTTTTAAGTCACTATCAATCAGGGCACTGTGCAATAATACAATAAACATAAATGTCATTTATTACTTTTTATGTAGTTATAATGCTTTTTTTTTTTTACACAAAACAAGGCACGCGTGGACTTGTCTCAAGGCACACCCGTTTGTCTTTGCATCTCCAATCTAGAGCAACAACCACTCCTAAATCTGAGTACAAGCACCTGGTTAAAGGTCTTAATAGACCCTTAATACGCATATCTTGTCTCACAGCTATTTAAGTTTATGAACAAAAACTTTAACTCTGTCTTGTGACAAAAACAATAACTGACACTAATCTGATGAAGCTGATTAGTTATACCAAGAAGCTATGAGACAGAGTTGTTGAAGCTACATTAAGAAGAGAGGTGATGATTAGCAAGCATCAGTATGAAAATCAGAAGACGCAAGACAGACTGCATGTGTGTGAATGAGAGGGAGACAGGTGGAAAGGTGAACATGCAAGGAGCAGAGACAGGTAGATGAGTTTCAATACCCGGGGTCAACCATCCAAAGCAACAGACACAAGAGAGGTGAAGAAGGGAGTGCAGACAGGGTGTAGTGGGTGGAGACAAGTGTCAGGGGTGATTTGTGACAGAACTTTAGAGTTCCTAGAATAATAAAATGTAGGCCTCTTTCAACATCTATGGTGAAGGGACCTTACACTCAGAAAAAATAAAAGGATTTTACCTCAAAGAGGAACCATAAAAAAAGAAAAAGCACAGCTGTAATGTGACAGCAGTGTCCGGTGCGTAGCTCTAACTGGTGCCCTGCAATAAAGTGCACCGAAGCTTCTTTTTATGAGGGGGGAAATACGTCTTTGTTCCCATTTGCACTCAAACACACAAAGCTGAGCTTCTGCTGTAAATAAGATGAGACTGATGAGCCGAGCAGCTAAGCGTGGCTCTGTTAATTTTAAAACTCCTTTAATATGTGATTGAAGGAACCCATTAACGTGACCCCGGACACGCGTTCCCTCATTAGAAACTCATTTGATTGTTACATAAGACGAGAATTAGAGACATTTCATCCCATGTGTCCAAGTCCAATGTGTTGAAAGTGCAAAGCAGTGGAATAAATTATGTTTTAATCTAGCAATAAAAGGCCACACAGCGTGTGAGATGTGCTTTACTTTATGGCTCAGTGGGATCAATATCACTACCAGAGTCGATGGCTGTTTTGAGCATCCCGTAGCGAGGTCTTCTAATCAAACCCCATGAATCAGATAAGGTCAAGAAAACAGCAGGACAAGAACATTCCCTTGACATCAATTTAAAAGTATAGTGACCATGAAACTAAAATCCTCTTGTTGTGATTCAACAAAGCTTTGCAGCAAAAAGAAAGCGTGTCACGCTTCAGTTGATTGGTTCCCCAGAGTGCTGCTCCCATATCACCTCCTTCAGTTGATTACATCAGAACGTGATTAGACCCACTGTTCTCAACTTGAAGTGTTTACTGACATTTATAGGCAGTCTGATCTAGCAGTCATTAATGCTTCCTGGAATTTGAAAGTGCCGACTGAACTCTTAATTATTTATGGTCCTTTCTGTGCCCATGGCCTGACTGGTAAACAGTTCTCTGTTGAGCCATGATATCAGTGATAATATGATTTTACAACAGGCAGTAATGCCGTGTTTTGAGACATGGCTGTGAGCTATAGAGCCTGCAGCACACATATGGAGTGACAATCTGCTTGGAAATATGATAATGGGGCAAAAGGATGTAGTTTAGAAAGCTGTTGGTGAAATGCAGCCTGTGTATCTCCTGTTAATAACTTTCCTGTACATTGACAGATTCATCTTCTCTCTAAGATGAAGCTGCTCCAAAACATAAAGCTTGGGCCAGACTGTTGCAGTGGATGCTTTTTTTTTCCTACCATGTCCTTCTTGACTCTGTTTCCCCTTCTCAACAAATATTTGATGAATCTGCCAGCATCTCCATTCCACTCTCACTGACAGTGTTAGTATTTGATTTTGGCATCCTATCTGGCAGGCTGTAGTACCTTGTCCTAACAGTGCAACCCTCTTCTTTCACATCTGTTTTCATTTGTTCTCCTCACATGATGCCAGGTTAACAAGCAACAAATAACAAGCGGTAGCAGCATAATCTGAGTCCAACATTGAGAAGATTTTAAGGACATGTGGAGCAATGAGGTCAAGTTACTGAATGCACTGTCATCAACAAGCAACATCTTGGAGTCATGCAACTGATGACTGTCCCTTCTCAGTAGCAAAATCCGAAGTAGATGCATACTTGGATGTAGTTTATTTTTGAGGATGGTTTACAGTAGAGACTCCAGTCTGTCTCATATACATTTGTAGTCAGAAGAAGTTTGCATACACTCATCATGGGCATGACTGTCATGGTAATTTGGGGGATTTCAATGATTTATTTGAACTGGAATGATAGTACAGCATACATTTTTATTGACTTTAAAAAAACAAGAATTGGGTACACAACTTTTAATTTATTTTGGATTTTCTCTTATCCACACAGGGTCAAATATTTGCATACACTCACTTAAACTTTCTAATTAGTGGTGTTGAAGGCTCTATAATCTTTTTTATTCTGACAAGGCCTATTAACATCTCGTTAGTGATAATGATTGACTACAACAGGCAGTTTCTCTTTGCTGCCATAAAAAAGATTTGTTTAACAGCACTCATTGGATTGACCAATACTCAGAACAATGGGAAAGTCCAAGGAACTCAGTGACAATCTAAGAAAGAGAATTGTAGATTAACACACGTTGGGAAAGTCTTTTTGAGCCATTTCTAAACAACTGCTGATTCCAAGATCGTCAGTTCAAACAGTTGTACGAAAGTACAAGTTATTCAGATGTGTTACCACTTTGCCAAGGTCTGGATGAAGACCCAAACTGTCACCCTAACGTGAGAGGAAATTGTTTAGGAACCCCCAAGGTTCAAGCCTGCTACAGTATGAACTGGAAACTGCTTGACCTGCTGCATCACTGTCCACAGTGGAGTTTTACATCCCCATGGACTGAGAGGGGTGCCGACCAAGAAAGAAGCCTCTGCTGCAAAAATAAAGGTGAGGCTTTCAAACCTAAGAACACTGTATCAGTATTCATGCATTGTGGTGGTAGCCTCATGCTCTGGGGCTGTTTTGGTCCCAGTGGTCCTGGTACATTGCACAAATTGGATTGAATAATGAGGGAGGAGGACTACCGTCAAATTTCAAATCAAGTCAAAATCTGGACGGTTGAAACTTGTTCCAACAAGACAATGATCCCAAGCACATCAAAAATGGTTTGGGAATGGATAAAGCAAGCTAACATGAAGCTTCTGAAGTGGCCTTTCTGAAGCCCTGATCTGTGCCAGGAATCCAACCAGTTTAATTGAACTCTACCAATTTTGCTGAGAACAGTGGTCAAATATCCAGCCAGAATTATGCCAGAAGCGTGTTGATGGATACCAACTTGATAAGAGACATTAAACCAGTGAGGGGTGTATGCATATATTTGAGCCAGTGTGTATATTTTTGATCCTGTGTAGTTTAGAGAAAATCCAAAATAAATTCATAGTTGTACACCCAATTCTTGTTTTTTAAAGCCATTAAAGAAGATGATGCTGTACATTAATTCCACACTGGAAAAAGAACAGTTCAAAGAAATCGTTTAAAGGCCAACATTACCATGATTTTCATGCCAATCATGACGCTGTGTAAACTTCTGACCACGACGATATGTTGTTAATTTTAAGCATAGAGTCCATACAATCTTTCTTTCTAACCTGCACACTATAATATACAGTATAAAAGCAGACATGGCAAACCTGTAAGCAGCTACTCTGCCTTTCTTTCAGCTTCTTTCAAACTCCTGAAGGAAAAAATTGACCTGTTAGTTGCTGAATGTTTAACTAAATTACAAATCTCTGTCTGGTTTTTGGTCCTTGGCATATAATGACTTTATCAGATCATCTTTGATGGAAAGCTTAAAGCCTTAAAGGATGCCAAACACTCTGTTGAGCTTTTATCTGTGTCCTAAGAATTGGTGATAAGATAAATAAATCCTTTTACACATGGTCGTGTGGTAGCCTTTGAGGTTTCTGGCACTCCACCTTTGCATGTAAGGAAATAAATCAACTGCTAGCAAAGAAAATGAGCTCTTGTTGATTTCACATTTCTCACAACTCCAATCTAGCCCTTCATATCTTAATCCCTGCCTTTTTCTCTCTGTGCACCCCTCACACTTCCCCTCTATACTTCCTCCCGTCATTCCTGCTGCACTTGCTTTAATAGGTTCCTGTAGCTCACAGTCCCCTCTTCTTTCCCTATCCTCCCTCCATACCTTGCTTCCCCTGTGTTCTACCTTCCTCCGTTTCTACCATATGAGCATCTTTTCTCACTGCTATCCAAAAATGGCTCTATCTAGAAACCCTGTGGGTGCTGCCATATTTGCTTGATCTTTTGCATTTTTATTGCAGCAAGTTATAACCCAGTGTTATCCTCAGCCCAGAGCAGAGTTTTCCCAAAACTAATTAAACCCTTTCTTAACGGGTTTGCCTGCCATATCTGTTATCTTGATCCAATTGAGGGCACGCTAACTCAGGGCTAAAGCACATTTAGTCCACTTGAATGTGACTCTCTAAATAGTTCATACAACCACCTTGGGTCAAAGTTACAGTATGAGTTTAATCAAACCTGAACATGAACAAAAATGGATTTTGGAGCCAAAATTGACCATATTTGACAGGGTTAAGTGCAAAGTTAGCAGATAATGATAGCATGCTTGGTTACCAAGCAAAATCCATAGACCTCATGGGTGCATCACACAGATAAATATATCTGCCAAGGAGCAAAGCAGCATACAAATAAAACACCAGAATTTCACACACCAAAAGTGAAGCATAACCATCTTGGACCATCTGTTACTACAATTAAACAGTTGCTGCAGATTTGTAGGCTGCACATCCATGATATGAATCTCCCATTCCACCACATCCCAACGGTGCTCTATTGGATTGCGATCTGGTGACTGTGGAGGCCATTTGAATACTGTAATGTTCAAGAAACCAGTTTGAAAACATTTGAGCTTTGTGACATGGTGCATTATCATGGTGGAAGCAACAACTATGCCACGTTTAAAGTCACTTAAATTATATTTCTTCCTCATTCTGATGCTTGGCTTGAACTTCAGTAGGTTGTCTTGACAATGTCTACATGCTTCCATGAGATGGGCTGATTAGATATATTTAGCTGCCAAGCAGGTGAACAATAAATCTAATAAATGGCCAATCAGTATAGTTGACCCTGTTCTGTGCTGAGAACATCCAGACCCAACCAGACAGCTTCACCTTTTTCCAAAATGTTTTCATGGAACAGCTTCAATCCAAATCATTCATCCTTCTGTGAAAAATGAAGCCATTTATCCCCCAGTATGACGGCTTTGGCTTCAGCATCCCCTGTTGGCAGATCGTTTGTCTTCTTCACAAAGATTCAGATGTTCTGAAAAATTAGCCAACACCACAGCATAAGACAATCTGGTATTTTATTAAAAAGTAAAGAAGTCATAATTTCCTCGTCAAGGCTAGCTCTTTTTTTTTTCTTTTTTTTTTTCACAAGGTTTACAGAGAGCAGTGATGTCAGCCTCATCAGCTCAGCACAAATAAAACAGGGAGAACTGCAGTCTTCATCCATAGCCTTTATTGGAAATTCTTTACAAGTGAATCCTCAGAACTTGCCCAAACACAGCTTTTGAGACTATAAATATATATATAAAAAAGGAAGTGTAAAAGGATTTAGCAGTTGCTCCAAGTATAAAGAAAGCATTTACAGTCGGATCTCATTTTGAGAAGGGCAGTTTGCTCGTTTGTCGAAATGTCCGTTTTTAACAAACATTTTAAACAGCTGTTAATCGTGTCGGCTGAATTTAAAGAAAAGTAATACAGGGGATCAAAACAATCAGTGGATGAAAGAAATCAGGAGAGTCTTGATGGTAACAGCACTAGTAAAACACAGGCGAACAGCACACCACAGTACAGACAGAAGAGGGCAAACAGCCACTGCCACATCAGTATACAGGTAATATATACACATTGCTGGCAGGCAACCAAAGAACTACACATTGTCTTCTGCACACTAAGAGCTAAAATATACCAGCACTATGAAGCGCCCCTGCAGTGAGAGGCAGGTGGTACAACAGCTCAGCAGCACTGACTGAAGTACTTGGAAAATGCTGGCACAAGAGTAATAAAAGTGCAGGTATAGAGCACCACCTGGTGACTACACCAGGAAATGTGCTGGAAAACCATTGACTTCCTTTAAAGA
>VUQJ01044536.1:39518-50581 GCA_015108635.1 Andinoacara biseriatus | reverse complement strand
GCACATTAATGAGAAATAAAATGAACTTTTTTGATTTTAGCAAATGGCTGCAATGAAACAAAGAGTGACAAATTTAAAGGGGTCTGAATACTTTCTGTACCCACTGTAACTGTAAGAGTCCAATCATAAATTGTTTAAAGTATTATCTTAAAGCAATGTTGTGGTAATGTCTGCGGTTCACCTTTCATTTTGGAACTATTTTTCAACCATGACTTGACATCGAGAAAAACAGGCCACAGATTTTTAAGTCTTTTCCAAAACTTCACAGAGTGCCATACAATTTGCTTGCATGGGTTCTCCAGCTTCCTCTTACAGTCCAAGGACATGCACAGGGTTAGGGTAGCTGCTGATTCTAAATTGGCCGTAGGCATGAATGTGATTGCTTGTTTGTCTCTCTGTGTTAGCCCTGCGATAGACTGCTGATCTGTCCAGGGTGAACCCGAGCTACATGTATTGTCCTATGGAATAGAGGTTATTTTGGTCATTTTCAACCACAGTGTTGACCTGTCAAACATCTTTTACTGTGACTGTTGACTTTCATCTTGCAGGAAGTCACCTCTAACTTGCAAAATAAATGTTATTAAATATCACAAACCTACCCTTTGGGTTGCGTCAGGAAGGGCATCACACAGCCACTGAGTCTGAATTGAAAAAGTGGAAGAAAATGAATGGATGGAGTGCTGAATGGCATCTTTCAGGGCTGAAAATTTAAGCTTATGCAGTGTCAAAAATAGTTTCAGTTCCTCTAATGACCACTTGATGCAGAGTCCCCATGTCAGCCAGAAAAATAACGTGCTTATGGTTCAGACTTTTGGCCTCTATAGCCAATTGCCCATTCATACTAACAATGAACTCACAATTTTGTATTTTAATGTTAGTGGGCGTGGATTCTTTGATTGAATGACAGATGCTGAGACTGCACATATATATGCACCTCCACTAATTCCAAACACCAGACTGAATCTGTCCACTGTTTTGATTATGGTACATTTTGGAGCCTTTTGTGATGGAAATATCTGATAAATCTACTGTGTGACACTGACCTGTGGCAATTCTGTGCTTTGATTTCTGTGAGTGTGGGAGGGTTGCACCTCTACAGTTTATAGATGCAGCTCGCCAACCAAATTTGTTAGTGTTAACTGATACCTTAGTACTCTTCAGTCTTGTTGCAATATGGTCACCTTTGGCCCCACCACCAACAACAACAACATCAACAAACAGTCAGTGGGTTATGTCATGGTTGTCATCTCCATTTTTCAAAGACACTTTATGATTGGTCCCAGAGGGACTCCACACCCCTTCCTGAAGTTGGCCAAAAAGGGATCTGATCGCTGCTGCTCTAGCAGCACCTCTGCTATGTTTCAACATGATCAAAGATCAAGTTGCCATGGTGACCATCTCTATGCTGAATTGCTTGTCTCCCTCATTCTTTTCTAAAAATGTTGTAGTTGTTTTTCAGCTCTCTAAATTTTATTTTGCAAGCTACAGGTGTCTAAGGAACAAGCAGAAAGTCAGCAATCATAGGAAAAGATGGCTGACGGGTGGACACTATAGGTAAAAATGACCCAAAATAGCCTCTGTTCCAAACCTCTCTAAGTAATATTTAGTTGCCCAACATAACCCCTTTAGCCAGGCTGCAGCAGGACAGCTAGACAGTCGTTGTCTGATTGATTGTGCAGAAAAACAGATGAAGAAGAGGGGAGTGGTTGCCATGGGGACAAGGGAAAGGGTTCCATTTTATTTATTTATTTATTTATTGAAGGATCAGTAATTGGTGATAAACTTGAAGGGAGGGGCAGAAATCAGACGCAGTGAAGCACGACAGCTTTTGCCGGTCTGAAGAAGTGCTGCAGGACTCGGCGAGCGTGTGTTTGTGCGATAAAAGTCAATATGAGCGTGCAAAAAGGCATAGAAAAAGTAGATTGAGTGTGGGTGTGCGTGTTTGTATTTAAGGGAGTTTGTGTGTTTTTCAGTCAGGTGGAGGTGACTGTAGACGAGGTGTTGATGAAATGTATAAAAGGAAACTGCTGCATCCAGCTGTAGAGATGCTCCATGTGGCACTGCAGATCATCAAGCACACGAGTCCACTCCGACTCCATTTTCATTTGCAGCCTGCAGGAGGACAACAGCAGCCGAGTGCACGCACACCTGAGAGCTAAAAACATCAAGTTAAGGTTTAAAATGAGATGGGACAAACTACACATATCACTTTGGTTTGTCTGGCTTCTCATGTCAGAAGCAGGAAATAACAGTGTGTACCACCTCATGCTTTATAGCTACATTTTATTTTGCTTTAGCGCAGCAATAGCCTGCATTTTTACAATAAAATGATGTGAATGGTAATTTGAAAATAATGTGAATAGGTCTCTGATGGAGAAGTGTAACTGGAGACTGCACTGGAGCTTTTAAAATAACTCTAGGGGTATTTTTCATTATTTTTTTACACATAGTCTTCTTTCAATTAAACCAGAGTCAGTCCTGTTAGTGTGTTTTCACACATGGTTGAACTCAGCCCTCTTCTCTGTTGGATTTCCTTCTGAGAGTCAAAAAAATGCTAACAAATTGCTCAAAGTTTGTTTTGAGGGCTCCCTCAAAGTATCGTGTCTGACCTCCTCAGGGAAACAAAACAGGAGGGAAAAGCACTGCAAGGTAGTTAAAAGTAGTTAGTACAGACCAAAGCCATCTAAATATGAAACACAGTCACCAGCCTCTTTATTAGGTACACCTATTAAAACGTTTCTTAGCAAATATCTAATCAGTCAATCACATGGCAGCAACTCAGTGGATTTATGCATTCAGACATGATCAAGAGGATTCACTCAAGTTCAAGCCATGCATCAGAATGGGGTGATTTAAGTTACTTTAAACGTGGCATGGTTGCTAATCAGACGTGCTGATCTGAGTATTTCAGAAACTACTGATCTACTGGGATTTTCCCATACAACCATCTCTAGGGTTCCAGAGAAAATATCCAGCGAGAGGCAGTTCTCTGGGAAGAAAATGCCTTGTTGATGCCAGAGGTCAGAGGAGACGAGCCAGACTGCTTCAAGCTGATAGGAAGGCAACAGCAAGTCAAATAACCACTTGTTACAACCGAGGTATGCAGAAGAGCATCTGTGAATGCACAATAGGTTGAGCCTTGAAGAAGAAGGGCTACAGCAGCAGAATTTGGTCAGCTAAGAAGAGAAAACCGAGGCTACAATGCACACACTCTCACCAAAACTGGACAACAGAAGGTCTGATGAGTCTCAGTTTCATTCAGACGGTAGGATCAGAAATTGGCATGAAAAACATGAAAGCATGAATCCACTATGACTTGCATCAACGGTTCAGGCACCACGTGGAGTAGCAGTGTGGGGAATATTTTCTTGGCACACTTATCAACTGAGCATCATACACCACAACCACTCGGAGTATTGCTGCTGATTATGTCCATCTCTTTATGACTACAGTCTTTATGACTATAGTGCCATCATCTGACGGCTGCTTCCAGCAGGATAACACACCGTGTCACAAAGCTCAAATCATCTCAAACATCTCAAACTAGTTTCTTGAACATGACAGTGAATTCAGTGCACTCCACAGTCACCAGATCTCAATCCAACAGGGCACTTTCGGGATGTGGTGAAACCAGAAATTCCCGTCATGGATGTGCAGCTGGCAAATCTGCAGCAACTGTGTGACGGTGTCATGAACAAAATCTCTGAGGACTGTCTGCAGCACTTGCAGTTGGATCTGCGCCATGAAGAAATAAGGCAAAAGGGGTCCAATCAAATACAAGTAAGGTGTAGTGTCCAGTGAGTGTGTGCGCTGTTCACATCAGTAACATGCAATATTATTAAAACTGGAGTACTTGTGTTTTTAATAGTTAAATCCAAATCAGAATTTTAGCATCTGGCTTCTGACTAAAGAATATGATCAGTGATCTCCTGCAATATTTTCTTTTTAATTCAGCTCTTATCTAAATATAATTTGCACCTTCCTCCCTGATCTCCCCGGCTGCTGTTATCTCATCACTTTGACACGGTAAGCCACAATTTAGACAATTAAAAACACCACAGAGAAGAGTCTAACATTTGTCGTTAAATGATTGTGATCAGGTGACATTGCATGCGACTGGGTCAAATTTGCTTCATAAATCAAGTTCTGAGTGGATGGCAGATTTTTCTCGTCTAGGGAGGTTGCTGTTCTCGTCCTCTCACCTGTGCACGTCTCTTCACACCTCTTCAGTCTCCCTGACAGCTGCTTATATTAATGTGTGCTACTGAACTTCGGCACTAACAAGAAGAGGCACATGCTGCGTCAGAAACACACAAGCACGGCCCACTGATGCGAGTATAGCATAAAAGAAATTCCGTACGCTTTTTATAGTTGCAGTGCTGCAGCGATCAACGCCTTTAACGCCATCATCGCTTGCCGGGCTGTTCTCTTGACAACAGAGCAGCAGAATCAGTATATTTGAGGTCAAAATGAGTTCTGTCTGGAGCAAAAAGATGAAATTGTATAATAAATATGAGCTGAATAAACTGATGTGATTGATTGCATCCAGACAATGTGTCCTAAATGGTAAAGTTTCACAGGGGTAAGCAGCCAGCTCTGGCACAGTGAGTGAGTGAGAGCAGGGGGCCGTGTAATTACCAAAATCTGCACTGATGCCTCATGCAGCCAAACACTGCAGGTGACTATGCAGAAAGTGAAATGAAGGACACTGAGAAAGACAAGTAAACTGTAGGTTAAAAGTGAAGAAGCTGATTACATGATGAATGGCCGCTTTCAAAAAAAACAAACCTATGAATAAGTTATTGTGTTGGTTGCTTCTGAAGGGGACATCAAGAAGAAAATTCAGAACCTTTTTCATGCGCACCCTTTTGAGTATGATTTTGGATGGCGTTTTAAATGGTTTATTAGATTATTGGTAGAATAATTTTAAACACAAACACACTAAAAATACCACTATAAATGAATGAAATTACTTTCATCTGGTCTGATGTGATTGACTCTGTGAAGTCACCTGATCTCAACCCAACAGAGCAGCTTTTTCAGTTACTGAAGACAAAACTGAACGCAGAGACCCACAAACAAGCAGAAACAGATGGTGGCTGCAGTAAAGAGCACCTGAAGGGAGGAAACGCAGCATTTGGTGATTTCCACAAGTTCTACACTGCAAGACGACTGGAGCCTAAGAGCTAGGGTTTTCATCTGAGTTTTAAAAACTGTTAAAATGATATTAGTTTGTCCAATTAATGTTTGAGGCTCTGAAAATAAGAGACTGTGTTTAAAAATGGCTATAATTCCTCAACAGGTAATGCAAACATTTTTGTTAAATCCCTTTATTTTAACACTCAAAGTGTCTACTTCAATTTTGACTGTGTGATTTCACAAGGGTAAGTGGAAGAGGATGGATGGATGGATGGATGGATGGATGGATGGATGGATGGATGGAAAACCCATTGTGGTGGAGTACACAGGCAAAATTACAGACCAGACGGTACGGCCGGGAATTCACACTAAACTGTTTTGCGTTTTGTTTTCTAATCAAATTGAAACCCAGATTGCAGTTTTATGAGCAAACAGATGACACAGATTAGTTTTAAAAGCACAGACAGTGTGAAATAAAGCACTAAAACAACTAAAATGTGTATTTTATTTGTTGCTCTGGAGAATGACAGTCTTGTTCAAATCATTGTGTTTACTATGGGGAGCAAGTGAATAATATACAAATAGTGAATTATGACATCAAATATATGATACAGACCCATTAGTCTGTGATTCTTAATTGATTGATGTTTAACTCCAAAATCCCGTTCATCCTGTATGCTTGAATAAATTCTGGGGTTGGGGATACATTCTGTAACACAACACAATCAGGTAGTGTACCTTTGAGCAGACATTAATTCCACCTTTGTGGGTTCAAAACCTGCGGCTTTGTCTTCTGGTACAGCACAGCATGCAGTGAAAACCAATTCAGGCTCCACTGACTCACGCTGTTGTTGTTGTGTGCGGAGTTGCAATGAAGGAAACTGGCTCACACAGGTGGATGTCCAGATTTCTGTGGGAGGCTAGTGGCTGCTGTTGTCCCTCCTATTGTTTGTCCCTTGCAGAACTTGTGTCACGCTGTGCTAAGTGAGAATTTCTATTTTATTTTTGGGAGCTGGAAGGAGCCCTGGCCTCTGTGGATATACAGTTTAGATTTAGAGGGACTTTTTCCTGTGCAGAATTCAAGTCAAACTTTCACCATCAGGGGTGGTGTTTTATCAGTGGGTTTAATTAAATGTTCTTGTGTGTGCTGCAAGTTAGCTTTTCCCATGCATCACCGGTCCGTAGGAAAGAACTGCTTTTAATGGCTTGCTTGGTTAAATGAAGGCCACACTGACTCACTGCACCATCTTGTGGTGTAAACCGGGATTACACAAAAGTACAGCCAGGCCCTAGTTCAATTTCAGTTCATATCTACTCAGCAGCTGTTTGTGTAGAAAGAACTGCTTTAGAAAGTACCTTTAAGCTTATCCTCGTCTTCCGTTCGTTGATCCGTCTCCATCCTTCTGCTTTATGCAACTGCTGTCATGACCTATATAGTAAAGGCCACATTACTGTTTGTGTGTGTTCTTCCCTGGTAGGTCTCTTGTACGTGTTTGCGCACGGTTTACTGAAGATCTCCTGTGCGCACATACCTCGCAGGGCTCTCCGGTGTGTGTCTCGAGGTACAGAGTGACCCTGATGTGTCAGATCTGCTTAAACGAACGCACCGGAGTGCTGGTGGACCACTGTGACTCAGTCCCTCTCTCTCACACATGCAGGAAACTTCCCCAGGGCCCTCCCTATGATCACTGGGCCCCATACACCCACACAGCTGACATTTTTCCTCGAAGCTCATCTATAGTCTCCTGTTTTATGGCTGTAGCATGGAATTGTCATGGAACCTGCAGGCCTTGCCAAACTGTCTCTCCAACGTGTACGCACGCATGTAAAGACCAGTATATTTGCATCCGAACCCATCTTTTCACAGCTAGCCTGTGGGGTGGACCGTATGTAAAGCCACAGAAGAATAACAAGTAGATTACCATGAGGGCAAAGCAGAGCTGGAGGACATCAACCTTCTGGAGAAAATAGTTCTTCTAAGAGTAAAAGGGCTCCGACTATGCATGTTCAACAAGTAACAAACAACTAGCCAAATGTGTTTATTAGAGTTTTAGAGATGCAATAATTTGTAAAATGCACAGTAACAGAATACAAAAGGCAGAGACAAAGAGAAACACTACAAAAAGTGTAAAACAAAGTGTAACAAGCTCTGTTGGACTTTTGTTTTGCAACTTTGAATTGTAATGGGGTAAAAGGAATGCTAACGACTAAGTTGTTTTTTTGTTAGTTTTTTTAATGCTACAAATGTGTCCAGATTACAACCTGTAAAATAATCAGTGTATTTTTAACCCAGCGATACTACAGCTAAGTATTTCAAAAATCAAATAAAAGGGATTATTTTGAACAACCCGGAAAATGATTTTGTTAGATCACACCTGTAACTTATAAAATGCTACTTTTAAACCTGAAAACTAAAACCTGATGATCAGCATCAATAACCTCTGTTAAAGTAAATACTTCCACTCTAAATCAATGCTGTAAAACAATAAACCATTGAGAAGTACAGAGTGAATACTTTGCATACAATATGTTATTACACAGTTAAGTCCTATCAACTCCTGCTGAAGTCAGAGGGCAGTTAATGGCACACATATAACTACTGTAAATACACATTCTTCACAGGTATGCAACTTCAAGGTGTTCAGAAATGTAGACGAAGGTCATCAGCAACACAGGTTGAGAAAACACAGCTTCACAGTGTCTTCTGCTGTCAAAATAAATAAGTCTTTACATTAAGGTGGCACCCAAGCAACATTAAAACGAAGTAAGGATGAGGAATTGTTCAGTGAAGCTGGTAAGGCAAATGTTGACAGATTCATTCTTTACATAAAATATATACAAGCTTGGAAGCATGTAGAAGGAATGACGGTGTATTTTAAAGTACTTTGATTCTTGTACCCACAGATTTTCCAGCACCACTTTTGTGCTTCCGACTATAAAAACAGAAAAGTGGTTACTTCATAATCTAAAACTTTATAAATACTGCTGGTTAATGTGTTGCATTCTGTAGCCCAGGAGTTTAAAAAAAAGCACCTACAAAGAGAAGGCACTGCCTGTGGTGATGGGAAGAAAAGATGAGCGAAACAGCAGGAAAAAGATTCTCCTTTCTTTACTCCCCAAAAGTTCTGATTTCACACCCCCACATAAACGCACAGTATGCACAAGTACTGCACATTTGCAAAAAAGTGGCAACAAGCACAAAAAAAAAAGGAACTCAGACTAAGGTTTTCCACAGTGCTGGCCAATGCCCTGTGGAGCAACATCATCATCACCTGTCATTTTCAAGTCCAGTTTAGTCCCCTCGGAAGAAACTCCGGAGAAAATTAGGTCAGAGTCTCCTCTGATATGAGCTTTACAATAGCTACAATTATTTAATTTAAACTTCACAATGATTCGATGAGTTGTTGAGCAAGTAGTACAGAAAATACATTTTTAAAAAATGAATGAGCTACAAATGAATGTCAAACTTTTGTTCTCTACAACAAAAGCTTGCTAAGCACGCCATTCGTGTGCCAGTATCACTGCATCTAATAAGTCTTGTGACAACAACAACAACAACAACAAAAAGCATTAAAGGAATAAAGGTTTGTCTCATGAGTCCAGTGGTAACGATGGGTGCAAATTCGGCTGGAATCGATTCAGGGCCTCTTCAGGGTGAGTGCGGTACAAACAAACTGTTTCTCTTCTATTTTTAAGCCAGAGCTCCGAGCTACTGCTTTTGTGCATCGAGTAAAGTTCATCTGTGCATGGAAAGCAGTGCGGGCCTGTTGTCCGTTGAACTTTTTGTTCCAGCACATATTCAAAGTGTAAGGCCATTATCCACAAACAGCACAAGTGTTTTTCTCAGTCTGCCACTCTGGTGTGTGCACCCGCAGAATGATGAAGTCCCTGGAATGTCTAGAGGATATTTGATGAAGCAGACGATCCAGCCTTGAAAGAAACATGCAGAAAGTCAGGGTTTAGCAACAAACAAACAAACAAACAAACATTTCTTCTCATTTATAAACATCTGTGTTCTGCCTAAAACTAAAATTAGTTTCATAACATTTTTAAAGTCCCCCAGGAGGTCAAGCTTAAAATTCTCATTCAGACCACGAACGTCTCGGAGCCATGGCAACCAGATATGAGGCCGCTCATGAGACGTGGACTCAATAAGCTCCGGTCAAGAGTACATATAAACACGGATATGCAGCCTGACAGAGACACGCTTCGACTGGGAGATGATGCTTTAACTTTCCTCGCAAACTTTATGATGCCTCAATTCTTACAGTCAGAAAAGTGGAGCATCAAGTCAGGAGCACCACCAAGAGCATGCTTGTGTTTATATAGTTGTGCACCCATGACTTAGTCTCCCAGGGTCAAACTGTTACTGTGGGCTTCTCGTGTCAAGGCCTGAGGAGTCTAAGAGAGAACATAAAATTCCTGTGCTGTGGGACTTGCCATTACTGCAGTGCAGGAATTTTTTTTTTTTTGGACCAAACCAATAAATCTTCCCTTACTCAGCCTCTTACTATGACACACAAAATCTGAGAATTGACTCAGTGTTGAAGATTTAGCGAATACAATTACTCAGAATGCGACTTCCACAGAGTGATCTGAAAAGCAACAGCGCTGGAAGCGTGCTCAAAAAGCTCAGACAGCATCAAAGATGAACAAAATTTTTGGCTCTTAACAGTGAGGCCAACACAGAAGCACCTTAAACATTTTAAAAGCCCAGCAGGGGGCAACTCCTCAAGTTGCAAAGACTTCTGGTTGTTTAGAAGTCTATGGGAAATCAGCCCTCAGGTTCCTCAAGCTGTGAGTTCAATAAACATTTTCCTGATGCCTCAATAACTTGTTTCAGGTTATACAGAACAATGCATAAAGTTCATTTAGCCAATTATGGTCATTCTATGAGTGAGGATGATTGACTGATGCATTCTCATTGGCTAAGAAGTGTGAGATTTCACAGTCAGATCCACTTCATACTTGTCACATCTAGTTTCAAAACACCAAAATCATCAATATTGAATTATTTTTGGATACATAAAGAAAAGGTTAATATAAAGAGAAGATAACTGTAAAAGAGTAAGTTTCTTTCTACTCTGATTTACTGAGAGACTCGAGCACTAACAATGACCAGCGAGCTCGAAGTGCACAGAGAAAATAAAACACAGCGGTTATAGTATAGAGTGGACAGAATTTGTGTGCCATAAATTTTAAAACTCATGAGTGTGAGATTGCCCTACCTTCTTACTGCAACCATTATCGAATATCTCTAAAGAGCTGAAAGATAAACAATTACATTTTTTTGATGAACAAAACAGACAACTGGAAAAAATGTGCAGATGGAGAACACAAACTTGACAAAGAAGGCCACATGACACACACACACACACACACACACAGAGAATCTGTGTAGGACATTTACTCTTTCACTCCGCATCGAAAATTGGACATATCGACACGCAGTGAATCTCTTCTCAGCCACTACACACACACACACACACACACACGCACACACACCCCCTTGCATAAATCCAGCATCGGCTGTGGTCCTATCACCAAAGCAATCACGCCTCTTCTCACACTTCAACATCATGTCAATACACTGAACAGGCAGGAATCAATAGAAAATATGTGGAAGGCAACAACACAGCAACCCTGAAATCAGCCCACTGCCGGTGGAAGTTCCAGCAGACTGACTTGAATTCTTATGTGCTGCTGCAATCTGCGGCAAAATATTGAGCAATGTGTGATGGCAAAAAAACAGCAGGAGGAGACAACTGCATCATCAGATTGTCGACATCCGGTCTTATCAACGACTGAGCACAGGGTGGAGAGGTTTTGGATGGCCACATAAATATAATACTGAGGTTGCTAAACAGGTCTGGCTCAGAAATATAGTCCACCAAAAAAAAAAAAAAAAAAAAAACCAAAAGTAA
>VUQJ01044536.1:8911-20202 GCA_015108635.1 Andinoacara biseriatus | reverse complement strand
ACAGCCACATTCACATGCATTGTAATGTGTCTCAGCTCAGAAACACGCACAAACACAATAGCTCTAATGTCTCACTAACACAGAGCTGCAGTACTGCACAGAACTGTTTCCCACAGACACATTCAAGCACATGACTGCTTAACTGCAAACACATACTGTCAGAGAGCTAAAGTCCACTGGCACAGATCGCTATGCACAAACCTGCCACCGCTGAAACACATTGAGCCAGCCTGTTTTTAAACAAAGCTAGCCAAAAAGAACACAGAGCGATGCAGATACAAAGCATATTTTCACTACCCTGTCCTACAGCTCCCTCTCACACACAACCCTACCTGGAAGTTCTCAGTTCCTTCCAGTCAGTCCTCTATTTGAATGTCAGTTGACAAAGATGGGCACACAAAGATGTAAATGTAGAGAACAACACTCTTTTTTATCCCCTGAAGCTTTAGTCAAACTGAAAAATAAAAATATTAAACAACTTACAAACAGGAAAAAAAACAAGTAAGGAGTGAAGAGATCAACTTTCTTCAGCAGACACAGCCAAACAGTGTGTAGGACAGGAGGAGGAGGAAAAGAGAGGAGGGAGGTGGAGTTAGAGCACATTCCAGTTAAATCAGTAAGTAATGATGTCACATTAAACAAAACAGTAAAAACAAAGAAGGAAACCAGAGAAGTGGGACTGAAAAGCCAGGACGAGATAAATAACCCTGAACACAGTATACAAACACCATGCCTTCCTTTCGCACTTTTGCAAGCTCAGACCACCATCTTTGTCACCCACTTGTCACATAACTGCATAGCTGAAAAAAACACATGTGCAGAGTGTACAATTTCTGAAGACACACCCAAGCAGAAGCAGAAGCAGAAGCATTGCTCATCTGTATTTGTCTTTGCAACAAGTTAAAAAAAAAGAAAAAAAAAAAGCAAGAAACAAAAATAAGAAACAAAGACCCAAGTAAAGCAGCAATTTAAGCAATCACCTCTGAACTGGGGGTGGGGTGGCATGTGTTTGGCTTTGTGGGGGTGAATGAAAGCTGTAGGAAGTCCAACAAATTACAGTCTCTATAGACAGTCTGAAAGCCCAAGAGGGGAGATAAGAAAAGAGTAGAAAATAGAGCCATCGTGGAGGAGGACCAGGAGCTGGTTTAAAACTACAAGCTAAAGAACTTCCTTTATCTCATTCTGCACATCCAAAACAGTGACTCACACACACTAACACAGACACACACACCCACACACGCAAGCTTAACAGCTTGAGGGGGGAAAAACATAGCTCAGTCAGGTGCTAAATGTGACTCATTTACACACTGAGTTTATCTGTGACCCATACACACTGTTAGCGGTAACTGGGTTAAGCTGCTAAGCAGTGACCCAGCTGGGTCTGAAACACTCAGACCACACATGATGGAGCACAGTATTCATACTGAGCTATGACCATTCCCAGACTGCCCACATATGTCCTAATTCTTAACGATACTGACCGAATGTGTCATCTTCAGAGGGCGCAAACAAAGCTTCTCCCAGCCCAACAAGGACACAAAGACCCTGTGGTTGTCACATTTAAGAGGTGATAGCCAATACTAGGACACTGCAGAGTTTGCAAATTTCACAAACTGGCTCGAGAGCAAAGCTATCACAGTGGCTAGTCCTAAACCTGCATTAATATCAGTCTTTCTTTACTTCTTTAACTTTAAAACAGAGTTCTCAAAACGACTGTAAATCGCAAACTGTGCTTCACAAGCTCAGTGAGTCAGTTTTTGTAGTCTAGTAACTTGCCGTACACTTCTGCTGCAATGAGATCAAATATGCCTTTTTTCCACTAGTATCTACTTGGCTTGACCCAACTCGGTTTTCAGGGTTTTCCATTAGGTAGTATTACCTGGTACTAGAATCCAGAGGGAGCTAAATGGAGTGACCGTTTGTTTTTGTGTTGCATACAGATACAGGCCACCTTGCTAAGGCGATACACAATTGTAATGGAAAACTGGACAAATCGGAGTAGAGTCGAGTCGAGCCAAGGAGGCACTAGTCTAAAAGAGCCAATAGAGTCCCATGAAGGCCTCACTAACAGGATAGTGCCAAATGTTGTTTGTCTTGCTCAACCAGCTCTGGAAGTAGACAGTTTGTTACAATAAAGTAGCCAAAGTACTTGCTAGAGCACAGTCATGGGTTCTTAACTGTTTATCTAAACACTATCACCTATTTTTATGCCCTTTCAACTGGCTTCAAAGGAAAATCTTCATTGTCGATTACTGCTAAGTGCAAGAACTTTGAACACAATCTTCAAGTTCTTCAAAGGTGGTAGGTTTGCAACCTTTAGCGTGTGCTAAAATTGTTGAAAATATTTTGTTCTCCCAAAAAACTCCAGTATAAAAAGAAATGATATTTTTCTTTACAGTAACAGTCTAAATGAACCACATATAGAGACTGTTGAAGCACAAATCTGAAAAAGACTACAAAAAAAATTCTGCTGCACTGATGATTCCCAAGAGCACACTGTCCTCCATACTTATTAAACAGAAGTAAAGAACTGGGACCATTTCTAATGCTGGATACTTGCCAAACTAAGCATTCAGAGAATGAAGGGTGTGGAAAGAGGGGTGACCAAAAGAAGATCCTGTGTGGTGATAGGAAACACTTCCAGAAAAAGCAATGCTCAGTGCAGCTTCTCCTCAAGGAAAGACACACAAAAGCCTGCATGAGGTTTGAAAAAATGCACTTCAGGGACTCTCACATTGTGAGAAACAAGATTCTCCAGTAAGATAATAGCACTCAGGTCTAGAGGAAACCAGACACTATCCAATACTATTCCCAGCCATCAAGTATAGCGGTGGCAGTAAAATATTGCAGGGGGATTTTGTTTTTGTTTTGTTTTTTTTAAACAGGGACTGAGCTGGGTTAATGGACGCTGAATGACACAAAGTGAACACATAACTTTAATGAAGGGAATAACAATCCAGAGCAGGATTTCAGACTAAAATGAAGGTTCCCCTTCCAGCAGGGTAATGGCTACCAGGACACTGACCCTGAAGCTGCGTACACACATTGCTTTGCAGACATTCCAGGCTACAGTTGCCTAGGTAACGATCCGATGTATTTAATAGCAGGTCATATGTCAATCAATGGTATTCTTCATTCTTACTGGTAGTTTTGATTGCTTGAAAGTTAAGAAAACTTTATCTAGGGTCCCTCCCAATTCCCCATCACCAGCGATCATTTCCATCCTAGTCACTTGAAGTCGTGGAATGTCATTCACTTTCTGTGGTCAGTGGTCACAATGTTGCTTGCACTGTGGGTGCAGTTTAAGGGCCCATCCACATGCACAGCTATTTGCTCGTCACCCATCGCTTTGTAATTCACAACTGGATGCCAGTAGACATTTCTGGTTCTGGTTGCAGTAACCCTGCAATGCATTTCCCACCACATCTTTATGTCAATGAGTGGTATCCAGCTCTCCAACTGGTAGCTGCTTCAGTCACTACATGAGCGTTTAACAATCCAATCCAAACTGTGACTTACGTTATTGAGCTCAGTCTGGTTTCCATACAGAGGGTGGTACCTCCTATATTTGCCCTGGCGATATTTGTTGGTGATGAAGCGTCGCCTCTCTTCGTTGCAGCTAGAGAGCGTTAGAGCTTCACTTGGCGGGACGTTGGCTGCCCAGAAACTGTTCGCCCGCTCGTTGCCTATCATCAGGAATAACTGCGACACAGGGTAAGTGAAGAGAAGTATTTCCGCATTAGGATGGGAGGAAGCACATGTGTAGATTTGTTTTTTTTTTAAATTATTGCAGCATTCTTCTGTAGCATTTATTTGACCAAGTTACTAATACTTATTACCTGTAGGCTTGTAAAACTATATAATGAAATTCGGAGAAAACCACCAGTACCCACTGCTTTAAAAATCACCACTAAAACCAGATGGTCTGAGCTCCAAAATAATAAACTGCAGGGTCATTATATTTGAATGTACTAGTTTAAAATGTTTCATCTACAAACATATAAAACATTAATTTATGCATTTGCTCTGTAACAAATCTAACTGGAATATGTTGTAATTTTTATTTAGGATTTGATGCTCTTCTATTCCATACCAAAACAAATGTTAAAGCCTTTAGAGATTTCCTGTGTACCTGAATAAGCTCTTCTGTCCAGACTTTCTTATCCATCTTCAGACTCCGAACTTTCGAGATGCTAGGACCTAATCCTCTGTGCTCTCCTGAAACAATACACACACAGATTAAAGACAAATTAAATCTAGACCATGTAAGATTACTGCAATATATGACAAGGCCTTTACAACCAACTAACCCTGAACACCTGGATACAGACAAAAAAAGAACTACAATACTGTAAAAAAGTATTTGCTTTGCTGCTTCAGGACCTGGCCGACTTGTCGTAATTGATCCAACGATGAATTCTGCTCTCTACCAGAAAATCCCAAAGGAGAACATCCGGCCATCAGTTCATACCCTCAAGCTCGCTTGGGTTATGAAGCAGGATAATGATACAAAAAGCACACCAACAAGCCCAAAAACAAAATAAAAGTTCTGGAGTGGCCTAGTCAAAGTTTGGATTTAAATCCCACTGAGATGGTTTGGCATGACCGTAAACAGGCCAGTTATCACAAATGCTTGATGTCAGTTCTTGCTGCCAAAAGTAGCACAACCAGTCATTAGGTTTAGGGGCAATTACCTAAAGTTAAAAAAAGGTATTAAGTGTATGTATATATGGGAAATAGAGGTACAAAAAAATGGAGGAAGAAGCTACAAAGGATGGCTGCCTCAAACGCGATCACCACAGCAGCAATCATGATCTGTAACAGTTTCAAGGTAGACACTAGAAGAGGGCAGCATAATTATACTGTATATCACAATATTTAAAGAAAAACTGCAATAACCATATTTATGATGACTTTTGCTTCACAGCAAGAAGGTCCTGGATTCAAATCCACCATCTGACCGGGGCCTTTCTGTGTGGAGATAGCATGTTCTCCCTGTGTCTAAACGGGTTTTCTCAGAGTACTCCGGCTTCCTCCCACAATCCAAAGACATGCAGTTAGTTAATTATTGGTTCTAAATTCCCTGTAGGTTTGAGAGCAACTGCGAATGGTTCTCGGTCTATCTGTTTTAGCCTTGTGATAGAGTGGTGACCTGTCCAGGGTGCACTCTGCCCCTCGCCCTATGGCAGCTGAGACAGGCTCTAACCCTCCCCATGACACTGAATTGGATAAGCGGAAGAAAACAGATGGATGGATAGAAAAACAAAAAATATTTTTAAGTAAGGATGCCAGTGAAAAACAGAGGCGATCACTGACCACCAAAATCCAATTAGTTCCTGAAATGCATTTCCCTAAGAACTTCCTGAACTATCATGTCCATGAATGGGATTGATGGACTTGACAACACAAAGTCATAAGGCCTCTGGTACTGGAAGCCACATGTTAATTCTCATACTCAACAAATCAGCAACAAAAAAAAAGTCAAAATGTTTTAAACACCAAATATTCACATTACCAAAAGTACAAACATAGATAAGCACCACACAAACACAAAAACAAATCCAAACACACAAACCTGCACACTGTTTGCAGACCACCACACACAAGTTGATGGCTGCCCACTCCGGCTTCGGTGCTCCACAGTCGGCACAGAGACTGTTGCTAGGCTCCGCCCAGATGCGCTCAGCCACCTCGCTATTAGACAATGCTTCAGCTATGGCTTTCCGCATAGCATCTACCCACTGCTCTCTCATCTGCTCTGACTCTGCGATGAAACTGCGGAGAGAGGCAAACATATGGCCGAGTGTCAACAGTGACATGAAGGTGAGAACTGACGCTTACTTTGCTGCTGTTATGCTAAATATACGCAGGACCTGGAAACCACACACACTCAGAGACAGACGGGCTTCCTCTTTTCATCCTGTCTGCTGCATGCTGACTTTATCCTCCCTTAAATTAGTAATACATATAAATATACACACTTTACAGAAATAATTATTTTCTCTCCTGTAGTATTTCTGGATGTTAAGTGAGATCAAAACCACAGATGAGGAAATGTGTATTTTATTAACTGAATACTTTAAATTACAAATCATAACATTAGCTTAACAGGTTAAATAAAAAGTTGAATCAGGAATTTCAAAATGTCTATTTGTGCACAACTGGGTAAACTGTGTTAATCAACAAAAAATATTTATCACTGCCATTTGTTTGGCTTTTGAAGCTGTATAGAAAGTATGAGCATGGGCAAGAAGCCATTACATTTTTGTGCAGATCTGAATAATTTTCTTTAAAACTCTTTGAGCATCACAAATAGATTAGACTTCCGATGTAGAAATAGTACAAAATCTTGTTCTCTTTATATGGTTCAACATTTCTAAATTAACCACCTTTCTTATTATTTCCAGGCCTGAGACACTTTCACATGTACTGTATACCGTTAATACACTCACAGCCAGTACACCAGTCCACAGAAATACACATTTCCCCATCCTGTCATGCTGTGCTTTTGCACTACAGGCGCAGGCAGTGAACTGTCAGCCAAAAGACCACACACCACATAACACATGCACTTGTGAACAAGCATATCCCCTGCACTTCTTCTCACAAAAACCATACACACACTGAGTTACACAAAAGGCTTTTCACATTCTTGAAAGACGACCAGCTGAGGCTAGAGGGACAGTGGGAGAGTTCTCACTACAACAATATGACCTAATTTCTGAAAGTAACCCAGCAACTCAACTCAATTTAAGAGCAACTCAACCGCTGACAATGAGGAGTGATTTCTATTTTTGAAAGAGCATATTTCAGTGTATCTCATCTAAACAGTTTTAAAGAAATATAAACCCAACTGCTAAATTACTAAAATGAGAAAAGTGACAATACAAAAATGCACAGGATCCTGTTGAGATTTCAGGTATTTCATTTCTGTCCACATACAAGTGGGAAAAATATGCAAAAAAGAAAAAGGAATCACAAAGTGGGCAAATACCTAAATATGCGATAAGGTGTGGTGAGATCAAAGCTTCGACGATCTGAAATTTTAATGTTTCCTACATTCATCTCAATAGATGTGATGCCAATTCCAATGCGATAATCCTGTAAGAAACCAAACCAAAAAACAGAAAGACAAATAATTTTTACAATGTTTGTTTTGTTTTTTTTACATTATGGAGCAAAAGATGCATTTGAATCACATGACATCAAACTCTTTCAGTTCAGTTAAAAAAGAAAGGAAACCACTGATCATTAATGCTCAGATTTCTTCTGATTATTGTAATCAGCGAAGTAAAGACAGCAAAACAATTATCTGAAGTACTGATTTGCACACACTCCTCAACTGAAGAGTCCTTACATCGATATTTTTGTAGAGGAAAACCTTATCTGAGGCGACAACAGTATAAAGTTTGGAGCGTAACCCTTTTAATTCCAAATAGCCGTGACAGTCAGCAGAGAAAGGTGAACCAGGGTTCATGATAGTGTGCCTTTGGCGCCCCCTGGTGCACCCCTGCAGTACAGCCACCCAATCATTTCTTTCAGCTGGAATGAAAGAGCAAACACATGTAAGAACAGGCATGCATGTGGACTACATAACTGCATATTTGAGACATGTGAATGTATTACAGTCAGTACAAGCTTAAGCAGACATACCTTCACTTTCAGCCCTAAAGATGAAGGTTCGATTGTTTGTACCAACTTCAAACTTCAGCTCCCCCACAGTGGTCACATTAGTGATGAATGCTGTTGAGATTATCCCCTTAGAATACACATCCTACAATAAAACATAGAACACATACTCAGCACCTACTATGTTAAACAGATTAAGGCTACAGCTATCAGTTATTTTAGTAACCAAGTATGCTATAGATTATTCCATCGATTAATTGAGTAATCACACAACAAATACTTTTTCTTATGAATGAGCAGTAGTAAATATTCAAAAAAGAAAAGAAAAACTTTTCAAAAATGAACTGCTCATTGGTTTCCTTTTTACTAGTTTAACTGCATTCAATGTGTCAAAAAAACAAAACAAAAACCAAAAACAAACTAAACCCTTCATTGTATTTACATGCCACATTAAAATCAAACTTTTTTTTTTTAAAGAAAAAAAATTTAATGCAAAAATTAAAAAAACATAACCTCCTTCCAACTATTAGTGGGGTGAGGTAATATAATAATATAATCACAGTAATGTCAAAAAAAGGTACTGTATGCATGCACCCTGAAGGCATAAACTAAAATAACCTTTACTCTGACTTCTTGGAAGGCTTTCTTAGATAAAGAGGAGTGTGAATAAATGAGCATATGGTGCCTGCAATGAAGAAAAGCAAGTATATCAACATTCCCATACCTGGGGTTTGCCATGTGCTTTGATGCAACATTTCTTGCTGCAGATGGTGTAGGTGTTCATAATTAATGTTAATAAATTTTATGTCCAGCCTAACACCAGTTTTTACAGTTTACATTAATACAATTTAATACATTTTATTTTATATTAATCTGAATTTGCAAACTAATGTTTCTAAAGCATTGAAATAATAATAGCCTAGCTCACCCCGTGCCCCCATTAGATTCACCCCTGCTTGCTGCAGGTATCTGTGATAGAAAGCAGGACGGATGCCGTCAGCCTTCAGCGAGCTGCCTGATTTAAACATTGTTATCAGACTGAGTTCAACAGTTCATCTGCATATTTTAAACTTTGGTAACTTTACTGTGGATTTTTCACTGTAAAACAAACAGCAGTGGACGGGAGCAGCTACAAAGTTCTCTCTTCCTCACGTTTGAACTTGCAGGTGGTTTGATGAAGGACTATCTCCAGCTTTTTCCCCAGTAAAGGTTTTGATGGTGATTATGGGAATGGGCGCTGCTGTTTTGGATGCTAGAAAAACATTTCCTTTCACTCTACTTGAGCTCACTGTCTAGATAATGGCTGACTCTTTGTTCTTCTCCATTGTGTTGTGTTATCAGTCTTTTTGCTGGAAACCCTGGGGGCTGCTTGGGCTAAATGTTGTAATACACGTGTATATTCACATGCATGCTCCTATATACATTTCTATTGCAGGTCTGCTTTTAGTTGGAAATGTGGGTGAAACACTCATGTTGACATTGTGACAACTGAGCGCTACAGAGTCATGGATTAAATGAAGGACCAAAGCAAAAAATTTGCATAGAGGACTTTTTTTTTCCAAGAATCAAGTTATTCAAGTTATACTCAAGCAATCGCTGCAGCCCTAAAACAGACAAACATCTACCATTTAGTATGTAGACAGTATTTGGGGGACAGTATCGCACACGCACCACACTGCCATTCTGTGTTTGCATCAGAAAAGCGGTAAACTGAACATGTCATCAGGTTTTTTGGGATGTATGTTCTTACCTTGTCACTGTCAAAGTATCTCAGGTAGTCAGCATCTAGCTTCACCCATCGTTTCTGATACAGCCCTGAATAAATAGCCCTGTGTATGAGGACAGACAGAACACACAATCAAAAAGCAAATACTGCTGCCCTGTGTGCTGGTATAATCTTTTAGCACTGTATTACAACTATTAATATTTAAGTAATTAAAATATTTGTGTAATGCATATATCAGATTTTTTTTTTTCAAAACAGAACCTTAGGTTGTGTGTCTAAGTGTTATCATCATTATTATACCCCTGAGGTGGATTCTTGTCCAGCCAGCCCATCTTAATGACAGCAGAAAGCTGAGAGGTGTCTTCTTTAATAGCTGGAGTCAATATGCCCGAGTTTGGCAGGTAAAAACTGCCTTGCTGGCTGGGGAGGTCCCCTTCATACCTGTGCACACACAATAAAGTTTTGACAGAAGTTAATGTTTGTGGAAATGTGATGTCATAGAACCGAGCGGCAATGTCGTACCAACCACGGTTCGTAATGTGAGTAAACTTCTCTCTACTCAACTTCTACCAAAATTTAATAATTACACTGAACAGCATAACAACCCTGAAGAGTTGAAGATTAAACATTAGATTTACAGAACTGTGCAGCACTGACATTTCAACAATATGTTGTGTATTTTGAGGCAACCACAAAAATGTACTTACGTAACAAATTAAATCACAAGGTAAATACAATGGTATAGCTTAAATTACCCTACACACACATTGCCAATAACAATTCTTGAGAAACAAAACCCTGAGAACAGTGTTTTTATTTTAAATTTTTATACATAGTTTGCGTTTGTGTTGTTGCACGACTCACTCATAATCGTCGAGCAGCCCATCATCACTGCAAAGAGAACTTGGCCGCTTCTTTGAGAGATCGGGCACCTGCAGGGACATATCCTATTGGAGGAAACAACTGTCAATCACACCATACAGGAGGAGAAGAAGAGGAGTAACAGCTTCATAGACTCACGCTAACTTTCTTACCCTCTCTGGTGGGTTCATTCGATGAAGCGATATGTCTGGATCCTCGTAGTCATTAGAATTTTCATTGACCGTACCGATCACTAAGAGAGGATGGAGGAGAAGAAAACAAATCAAGTTTACAGTCAGAGTCTAGTTTGTAGGTTTTGCTTTGAAACTGAGCAACTCCGGAAGCATGTTAGCCTTCAGACTCCAGTGAGACTAATTTATATACTGTTACAGTAAAAGCCAATCCGGAAAGTCTAGAAAATACTTCCCAGACAAGAGGTTTCATGTATAAAAAGGTGAATGGAGTTACCACATTTGGTTATTTGTCTGTTAGCGGTAAAAAAAAAAAAAAAAAGAAAAAAAAATTGATATATCCAAAAAATGTACAAGAAAAGCACAGATATGGTGAAAGGAACATGCATTTTATAACATTATAACAGATTCATTACAACATAACTTTTTAGAACGTTACAACATCCACATTAAAATTTTAAACAACATTAGGCCATTTTTTCATGGCCACATTCTTCAACACCACACTTCTTCTTAACTTCACTGAAGCACGGGATGGGCGTCATATTGGTGTGTGGAAATTACCAAAAACAGTCACTTACCCTACAAAGGATTAATCTTAGCTATGTTACCAGATGTGTGGCATGACTTAGTCTCTTTCTCACTCCCTTAAAAGTGATTTTTCAGGTTGAGCATCTACTGTACGGTGAATAAAATATCAAACAGTTTGCAAATCCTTAAAACTCCACATGTAATTGAAAATACTACAAATACAATAAATTAAATGTTAAAACTAAGAAATGCTATTAATATTTTTTAATTTATAGTTGGCTTTGATTTTGATACCAGCCACATGTATTATGTTAGGACAGGGGCTGTGCTTATCACTGTGTTGCAGTACCTCT
>VUQJ01044531.1:39145-54935 GCA_015108635.1 Andinoacara biseriatus | reverse complement strand
TTCACTCCCCGCTCTTTCTATTTCTGTCCTTCGCTGAGTCAGACGGACGGCTCCCAACTTAGAATGACACAAACAGGCGGACCGACTCCCAATTCAGTGTGACTCAAAACATCAAGAGGACTCTAAAAAACAATACTTGGAATTAAAAAGAGAAGATCTGGAGGAAATTGCCAAGATGGAGGAATGTGAGAGTTTGTACTCAGAGATGACGGAGCTCCAGGAGTTTCAGTGTGAAGCTTCAGATGTGATGAGCCAGGACGATGAAGATGAAGTGGAAGAACTACAAAACAGGTGCTTTTTTAAAAAAAAATGTGTGCTGAAGAACCTCAATTGTGACTCATATTATCTTTGTTTAGGGTGGGTTTTTTTTTTGGCCTTTTGTTTTCTGAGCTTCTCAGCAAATAATTTTGATATAAAGAAGTAAAAAAGAAGTTGTGCCTCTATCTGGAAAGCTTAAACGAGCAGGGCTCCATTAATCTAATCTAACACCTTAAGTAATCATATAAAGAAGTGTCACTATGGCAGCTTTAATCATATGTTTGATATTGTTCACCCTCCTGTGCTTTCCATTTCATTTTTACACAAGGTTGCTCTAGCTATTCTTGCCATTTCATAAATAGTAGAAGACACTGATATGTTGGAGGTGTCCAAGAAGGCTCGGCATCTCTTTTCTAATATTACAGAAATGACGCTTTGGGACGTCACCTTGCGGAGGGCTGAAATGTATTCATAGCCATAGGGATGGCTCAGAGAGCATCAGATCTTTTTTTTTTTCAGATCATCACTCACACTGTCAGCCTGGCACCAAACACTTGGTCTAATGCTGGAGAGCTACACATCTCAAGTAATCATCTTGAGAAAGGATTAACTGGTGTTTTCAACTTAGATTAACTCAGCTGCCTCGGTGGTGCAAAACGTTGCTCAAATATGTTTTGATTTGATTCATTGCTCTGTCCTCTCCTTATATTTCCATGAGCTGTGCCAAAAGGATCTCCTCTTGCAGTCAGAGTGTTTAGTCATGCCCTTCCTGCTCTCCTTCCTCTCACTCTGTCCATTCCTCTCTCCTTCAGTCTCCGAGAAGTTGTCCAGGACCCATCGGTGAAGCCCAAACTCCAATGCCTAATGGTGGATCCATCGTTCTCGATGGTAACAGTTCAAAGCGAGGACAGTGGGATTGTTTGGGAGACGGCCTCTAGCCGCTGCTCTACTCCCTGGGCCTCTGAGACAAGCTCCACCTCTGAAGCTTACAGCATGGAGGGCTCTGGAGCTGCAGGAAAGATTACCATTGTTTTCGATGAGGAGAAAGTGGTCCGCAGGAGGACGAGATCTGGAGGAAGAAGCAGCAGGCTGGGGGACAGGCTGAGCCGACCTGGCAGTTCAAGATCGGCTTCAGCTCTAGGAGTGGAGAGACCGGAGATGGTAGAGGTTTCGCTTCCCAATGTCAAGCAGGAAAAAAGCAAAACCGAGACGGACTTGGAAGAAATCAAAAACAAAGATCAGCAGCTGTTTAGTTTGATTTCAGAGGGTTATGAGATTCTCAACATTAGAGTCCCCTCTAAACTACCTACTGTGGATGAGGAGGAGAGTACAGAGCTGCAGGACAATTTGTCTTATCTGGACCAGACTCCAAAGATCAAGTCCCGTAACCACCAGGATAGGATGTTGCAAGACAACCAAGTCCTGCCAGAGGGGGTGAAAATACTGGAACACCAGGAGGTAGTTTTCTGATTTGTTTGAAAGTTAATTATGATGAGCTTTTTAATCATTCTTCAATCTTTATTATGTATAATTTTGCAGGTTTAAGTAATACAATTTAATATTTGAAATCCTGATTTGAATTTCTCTACAGCCCTCGAAGCAAGATACAGAGCTTGGACACACACCCACTCAGAGAGAAAGCACCAGCGAGATCGACTATTTCGAGAAGTTTACCCTTTTGGATGTGGTGGCTCCTGGAGAACAAGCACCAGAGCTGCATGAGGAGGTTAAACAGCCTCCAGCAAAACTCGAAGCTGAGAAACAAAAGCCTGCTAAAGAAATAGCCACCGGCAGCCCCTCTGCACCCGAGGACTCCTTTGTGTTTGTTTCAGATGTAGATATAGTTGAGGAACACCTTGATGAGGTCTTCTATGGAGAAGGACCTCCTGCTGATGCACTGCATCAGAAGGAACAGGACAAGATGGAGGGTGGAGGAGGGATGAGAAGCAGGCGAGAAAGCCAGAGGTCAATGAAGGGAAGCGGATCAGTGTTCTTTGAGAGTGAAGAGACCAGTCTCACTCCTATCTTTATCTCTCCTGGACCCCCTAAGATCATTGACCCGATCCTGCTCGAGGAGCCAACTGCCATGTCCTTCATGTACTCTGACCTTTATGAGGATGCTGTAGGTGAGAGGAGGAGCAGTGACGAGGAGTGCTCTGAGGCAGAGAGTGTGGCATCTGAGAAGTCATACGTGAGATGTTTGTCAGATTCAGAGGAGGCAGATGGGTACCTGGAGAAATTCACTTTAAAAGACGAAACTCCTACATTGCATGCTCAACCAGAATCAGTGGCCAGTGAGGGGGAAGGACGGATGATGTGGCCACAGAATACATTTGAAATGACAGGATGTCTAATAAGAGTGGCAGAAGAAGAAAAGAAGGAAAATGCAAAGAAGGAGGAACCAGAGAAGCAGGAGGTCAGTGTTGGAGATAGGTGTGAAGATTTACACTCAGCAGCAGTTGAAGAAATAGAGAGGGAAAAAGAACCAGAAGAACTGCAACTCTGCCAGGAGACTCGGGAGCAGGCTATAAGAGCATCCTCTGAAAATCAGAGTCAGGAGTCTAAACCACTGGAGAAGCAAATGGGAGATCAACGAGTGAAGCACGAGGAAGAAACAGACAAGACAGAGTCTTCTGACTGCAGCACAGAAAAGTCGCTTTCTGAAACTCAGCGGATGGACTGTAAAGTAGATGAAACCCAGCAGAGTGACGGCCATCAGAGAGAAGAAGAAAAAAAGTGTGAGCAAAGTTGTACTGAAACTGAGCGTGCCTGTGAGGAGCACCGAGTGCCAGAAAAGACTGATGAAGTGCTTGTAGCGCATGCAGATGAAGCAGCAGTGACAGCACCTGTAAGCAGCGAGGTCCCTCCTGCGGTCACTAAATCTGAAGTCCAAGCAGAAACCAGGAGTTTGTCTGAGGAGCTCGTTTCTGACATTAAGATAGTGGCTGCTGATGAGGAACTAGTAAGCGCGGCAGAGGCCTTAGCTGAAGCGAAAGAACCTGAGACTGTGAGACAGGAACTGCTCACCCTGACTGAACCGTCCAGTCAAACGGAAGACACATCAGCTGAAACATCAGCAGTGGAGACTAAAGAGGAGGCACCTATTGAGGTTATCACTGACTGTGATGCAGCAGTACACACAGTTGTGGAGATAATGGAAAAAGCAGTGAATGAAAAAGAGATTCAAACCCAAGTTCATGTCGATCTTCAGGAGGTAAGAAGTGTCCAGACAGCGGATGTTCAAACAAAAGATGCTCCTGAAGAACATGAATGTCTGACAGAGGAAACTACTGCTGAGGACACGTTGAATAAAAAAGCTGTGGTCGTTGAGCAGGAGGTGGAGGTTACAACTGAGCCTTTCAGTGAAGTAACCAAACCTGTCTCACAAGTAGTCATGACAGATTCAGATGAGAAACATCATTATAAGCAGCAACAAGACATGACTGATGGTAAATCAGACAAAACAAACTCCAAAATACCTGCAGAGACCACTAGGACTTTGGTTCCGGACGTAGTAACTGTAGGTGATGACCTAATCCTCCTCGTCCCCAAAGGACAAGCTGTAGAGATGGATATAGAGATCAGTCAGTGGTCAGAGAAGGATACAGTTCCTATCCCAGAGCCTGATTCTACCAGTGAACTTCAGGCACCAGTAGAAGAAACAAAGATGGAGCCTCAAGTTGAATTAGAACTAGAAACATCTTTAGAAGAAAAAGAACAAACCAGGAATGATTTTCACATGGACTATGCAACATCTGCACCCATGGAGGTGGTTGACTCAGAGGAGCAGGAGATGCAGAGGGACCTGGAAAAAGACAAAGTCATCTTTTCTCCACAAGAGGATTCATCTGGGCTGCGCAGAGAGGACACACAGCTTGGACAGACAGACGCAGAACAAAAGCCAGAGATCCGCGAGATGGAAGAATCAAGCATTGTTAAAGAAGATCTAGCTCCATGTGTTGATCTGCACAGAGAGGATGCTGAGCAAAAGATGGAGCAAGATGGGGGAATTGAAGAGCCTGTGCCTGATATCGAAATGGAATATGAGGTAATATCTGAACAGGATGCAAAAGAGATGCCAGAACCTGAAACACAGCGAGATGCAGACGGGCTATTTTTAGCTGAGCGTAGTCTAAAGAAAGAAGAGGAAGAGGAGATGGAGGTAGAGAAGGTAGATTATTTCCCAGAAGAAGAGATGATTGAGGCTGACTATGAAATAATTGATGCAGAGGAGGAAAAGCAAGCCCAGCTGGCTGCTGAGCTGCAAGGGATGGACTGGTTCTGTCTCACCTGTGGATGCCTGCTGTCAGAGAAAGACTGCATGTCTGGAGAGCATCACAGCCATGATGTGACTGTCGTGGACACGGCCTATGAGGAAATTAAGGTATTCTAATATTGAACACATGCTGTGTAACGTACTCTCAAGGACCTTAAAAAGAAACCACTCCTGTTATATAAATTAGATTTTTTTTTTTTAGACCTGAGCTTTATATTTTTAACAAAAAGTCTGCTGTCTTAGGAACAGGAGATAATGGAAAGATTCTAACCACACAGGAAGTGCCTACTATACTACAGGCTGGGGTAGGCAGAGGCAAAGTCCTCTATTTAATCCATTCAGAGCCCACATCCTACATCTAATGCTGATGTAAATAGTCTCACTCAAGCTTGTGTAAAAGAACCTATAACTGGTTTTCCGGTCTACAGCCTACATTTCCTAATTCCTGAAAATGAAGCCACGAGGAGGTGCAAAATTTTCCTCTCAGACCACCCAAACTGTAATACACACATGATGAACTGAACAGAGAACATCAGTTTTTATATTATGTAATCAAATCTTTTTTCTTTTTTTATTTCTATGGCTCCAGAAGGTCAAAGTGGCTCCCAGATGTTTTATCATTTCAACATGTGGCTGCTGAATCAGCACAAAAGCAGTTCTCGTGACTGACTGCATGCTGCAATCAAATAGCAGCTCATTATCATACACTTCACCAGCTTTATTACAGCACACGTTATAAACATTTTACTGGCATTAGTTTATAATAAACTGGTCTTAAAGTAGTCGGCAGTAACATTTCCATTCATGCCAACGAGCCGCCACTTCTCAGGCAGCTGGAAGGCTGCAGCCAAGCACATTGACTTGTTGTGATGCAATGCTCTGTTTTGATCGGTGGACATCATCACATAGGAGCTGATATGTGATCCGTTCACACACACACACACACATACACACACACACACTCTTCTGCGTTGTCGTCCCTCTGGGTCAGCCCGGGGTCGGCCATCAGATAATGTCAAGGACAAGCTGTGTGGCAGGCAGGAGCTGGACCCAAAATGCAGGACTCGGAAGACCAGACATAAACTCAAAAAGCAGTTTTATTGCTATGTTTTTATTAAATACAAACTAAAGCAGGTCAGGAGCAAATATTTTGAAACTAAGACTCTTGTGGGAAGACAAACTACAAGGGAGGACGCAGCCATCTGGGAGCGACGTGACAAAGAACAGAGGAAAGCTGAGGCAATATATACACAAGAGGTAACAAGGCAAAGGGAAATGGGTGGGAGCACAGCTGGATTCAACTCACAGAAGACGAGACAAGGGATATAGAAGACTGTCAAAACAAAACAGGAAGCACAGAGATCAAGACTGAAACATCCAAACTTGACACGAAGACAGAAAGGTAAACAAACACAGAGACAAGACTGACTTCAGACAGGCGACGCAAAGGAAAGAAAACTGAGACGAGACCCGGCCAGACTGGAAAGGAAAGGGAACTAGCATCATAAAACAAGGAACCAAGATAAACTCAGAAGCACAAAGAAATATTTTTATATTCAAAGGGCAAGATATAGAACTAGAAAAAAAAATTGTATATCAAATCCAAAATCACACCAGAGCACATAAGGAAATGAACTCTTGATCCATGTTTTTTTACCTGCAGGTTCTAAACGTGCGTTACTGCAACAACTAGAGAAAACTCCTGGAGACACGCTTCACTAGGATATAAGTTATTTCAGTTTCTCAGAGGTCTGTCAGGATCTGTCTGAGACATGAGACACGAGAGATGTATTTTAATGTGCAAAAGTTCTGGCACTTAAATCAAGAGAAAGTTGGAACAATGTAAGAACGATCAAATGTAATTTCCAGCTGATATTTGAACCAGGTCTCGAGGATGCGTGATCTGCCATATTCATGTGAAGTATTGACAGCTGAAGAGAGTAAACAAGACAAAGATCAAAAGAGCAAAGCTATAATGTAAGTCTGACTTCAGCACCAAGAAGTGCAGAATATTCAAGCCCTCCTGAGAGGAGAAAATTGATCCTGGCGTGTTCATCGAAGGAACTTAGCAAATCTGTGCGAGCTAGAAGTTACAGGGCACTGCTTCACTCCTTCATGCATGGTGGCCCGTTCCTCACAGGCATTTCTAAACCGCTCTGTAGAAATTTGCTCTTAGATGAGGAATTCATTGCAGACAGTTTTAGAAAAATAAAGACTGCATGAAAAGCACAAAACGTTTGCCAGCTGACCCTCAGACTAATTTAAAACTGAGATGTCAGGCTCCATAATTTGTGGTTTCATATTATGGAGCCAACAGTGAGAAAAAAAAATAATAACTTTTCAAGACCACAGTAACTCCTTTGAAAATTTTGCGCGGTCATGATTGCTAATTCCTCAAGGAAATCAAGTTTCTTGCTGGAGCTGTACAGAAAAAAGAAGCCCCCAAAAACATAGTGTAGTACATTTAGACATCTAGCTAAAGTCTGGCTATTAGTAAGGCAAAATCTGTCTTTGTGAAATTGGTGCAGGTATGTTCACACATTCTCCCTCACACACACACACTCACACACCTGTTGAGTGTCAAGGAGGAGAGAGCAGGGAGCGATCAGTGACCACAGCTTGACCTAGTTAAATGTGAGCTGCTTGTGCTCGATTGGTGGCAGGGGATCTCCGTTGCTCTTCTTCCTGGAATAGCCTCTCTAATGGCTCTCCTTGAAGCTCCTTTTTTAACTTCAGGATGAACCTGTTTTATCACTCTGAATAGTAACAACTAGTAGGAGGGATTTGATTAATCTTTTAAAGAGGTGAAGAACTCAACAGAGAAAGTGAGAAGGTGTGACTCGCTGAATAAATTCACAGTAGAAAACAATTTTTTTTCTTTCCCTGTTATTTTGAGTGAAAAGGAAAACCGGTTGTTTTGAGTTGGTAATAATGTTTTGGATGTTGCAGCCTGATCAGTGATGTTATCTTTTATTTTTCATCACCTGTGAAAGATGAAACACCTTCTGTGATACACTGGCTGATAAATAGCTCTGAAGTCTCACTTTTCTGCTAGATTTGATTTCAAACTTTGTAATCTTTCCACTTTGATAGTTACAAAGTCTGCATCAAGTCAATTAAACCTCTGGGATAGCGGAGGGGGTTGGTAATCAGTTTCAACTGCTTTGAAGTTAATAGGTGCACTAGAGGGGCAATAATGAGAAAAAAACCAAAACAAAACAGGAATGGGTTTACAGGTGGAAGCCACTCATATTTTTCCCCTCCACATATTTTCTGACAGGACTGATATCTGCCCCTTTCTGCAAGGAGGAACAAGATGAGCACTGCCAGAGTGCATGCAACTGATATTTTACCTGTGCTTGTAAAACAGGAGACACTGAATGGCTGCATCTCAGAGCTTCAGGGGCAATCAGAGAACATCGAGGACTTTGTATCAGAGCTCGAGCTGTCCTACAACTCTGTAGAGGTAAAACATGCTTAAGTCCCTTTCACAGCACCATTAGCTCATGGTAGAATTGGATCAGCTGTCTCTTTTTGCTGTCCTTCTTACTCAGGATCAGTTCATAGAGACAGAGGCAGCAATGGAGGCTCAGAACAAGGAGATGATGGCCCTGGTGATGGAGCAGTACAATAACATGTCGGTCAGCATGGAAGAGGAGAAGAAGACCAAGCTGGAGCAGCTGTATGATCAGATTGTCTCCTTCCAGGAGAGCATTGACTCTGCCAAGGCCATTCTGGAGACCACAACCAGAGAGGCTGAGACTGAGGCACGGGTGAGTCCCGAAGCGTCTCAAATTCAGTGGTATTATGTTTGGCCAGTGATTTGTCTTCAGGGTTTGTGTTAAATTTGTGGTAAATTCGTCTTCCCTCTGCTCCCCCACCAGTCATCTCAAGACATTTATGCAAGGTAATTTGTTTTCAGTGAGTGTGAGCGTGTGGGATTTTCTAATAACTATATAATAACACTTTAGTGGTAACCAGTTCAGCATGCTGCTTGACCTGCAGAACCATTACCTATGGAGTATGTCAGTATGTTGGATATTGAAATGTATGCATGGATTTTTACTCCACCCATTTACCACAGTGTAGAAATATAACATAAAGGCTGAGTTTCCCAGGCTTGGATTACATCTAGTATTTATAATGAAGATCTTCACAGAATTTTTCTTCTAGTTTTAGGACTAGGCTTAATCCATGTCTGGGAAACTGGCTGATAAGGTCAGGTGAGCAGATGTCACAGTTCATATTTTCCATTCTGATTTCCGTTGTGGTTTTATGGTCAGACTCAAAGCAGCTCTGGACTCAGCCTCATCAATGGAGTTGGGTCCCAAGGGACTGCTGGTGTTTGAGGACTATGCCAAAGCCAATACTTCAAGCTCAACCCTCGCACAGCGCAAGGGCATCCCAGGTAGGTCTGCTGTGAATGTAGCATGTGTTTGCACATCTCTTGATTTCATGTGTTCTATGTAGCATGAAGCTTTCCGGTGTGTTCCTCAGTGCCGCAGAGGCCTACACTGCTGCTGCAGGAGCCAGGCTCAGCCACCAGCAACAGTGTCACTGTTTACTGGAAAGTCAATCCTGGAGATGTCATAGACTGCTTCCAGGTCTACTGCATGGAGGATCCACAAGGAGGTAAATACTTTCGGGATGCTGTTTAAACTGAAAATGATTGCAGATTAATCTTTGTAGATCTTTTTAAAATAATGCTGTTCAGTGGTCAACAAATTGAGTTTTTTTGAAATAGAAAGTGTAAGGAGATGTTTGTCTTCAGGGTTACATCTGAGGTGTTCCATACCTGTATTGCATTTGTCCACAGCTGTGTTGGAAGAGTATCGTGTAACAGTGAAGGAGAGTTACTGCGTTCTGGAGGAACTAGAATCTGACAAGATGTACAAAGTGTGGGTGATGGCTGTCAACTACACAGGCTGCTCGCTACCCAGTGAGAGACTTACATTCAGAACTGGTCAGTCTGCACTCTGGACTTTCAACAATACAACTAAGTTGTCTAATAAAAAGTTTAAGTATAGTTTTCACTTTTCCTGACATGCTTGAAAGAGTTTAGATAGATTTTGAATGGCCAGTCAGAGGGGATTCCCCCTCTCTATTAGGACTCTATGCTTGGAAGCAATTTGGCTGTTTGCAGTTTACAAAAGAATCAATAAATGTTTGCCCTGCAAAGCCAAAGGTGTATTTTACATTATGCTCATCTCTCTGGCAGCTCCATCAGTGCCAGTGATTGACACAGAGCGCTGCACCATCCTGTGGGATTCAGCTGCTCTGAGGTGGAGCTCAGCAAAAGAGAGTCTCGGACAGAGTTACACTTTGGAGTACTGCCGACAGTACGAACTGGAAGGAGAAGGGCTCAGGTGGGTGTTAACCACATGGGGAAGTCAACTGACAGATATTACTGTACAAAATGTTTATGTTTAAAGGTTTATAATTTATACGTGTGCATATATTTTTGCTGCTGTGACTCCTAGATCCATATCAGGTATTAAAACCTGTGAACAAAAGGTTATCCTGCAACCCAATGAGAATTACCTGTTTTACATCAAAGCTGTGAATGAAGCTGGTGCCAGCGAACAGAGCGAGGCTGCGCTCATTTCCACAAAAGGTATGAAGAACACACGCTTCACAAACCATGTTTAAAAATCTAAAGACATGTACAGTCGTGGTCAGAAGTTTGCATACACTCATGGTTGGAATGTTGTGGTAATTCTTAATGATTTCTTTGAGCTGTCCTTTTTCCAGGGTGCAATGATTGTACAGAATACATCTTTAATTACTTTAAAAAAGGAAATGGGTGTATGAATTTATTTAGGATTTTCTCTAATCCACTCAACATCAAAAGTATACATAGACCTTCAAATATGTACATACACCCCCACTAATATTTGGTTAAATATCAATTAGCAAGTTGCAACTCGACCAGACACTTTGGGTAGCCATCAACAAGCTTCTGGCATAAATCTTGCTGGATATTTGGTCACTCCTCTTGGCAGAATTGGTTTGTTTAAATTGGTCAGTTTCCTGGCATTGACTTGGCTTTAAAGCAAGTCCACAGATTTGCAGTAAGGTTGAGATCGGGTCTTTGAGAAGGCCATACCAGAAGCTTCATGTTAGCCTGCTTTATCCATTCCAAACCTAGTTTTGATGTGTGTTTGGGATTGTCCTGTTGGAACACCCAGCTGTGTCCAAGTTTGAACCATCTAGCTTTCGATTTGGTGAAGCTGAAGAATTTGGAGCGAGTCCTCTTTATTAATCCATTTTCTTTGTGCAATGTGCCAGCATCTGGCCTCAATCTGCCTCAATCTTTGTCTCATCTGACTCCAAAACCTTTCTCCAGAAGGTTTTTGCGTCGTCCGTGTGGGCAGCTGCAAATTTCAGTCGAGCTTGAAGATGTTGGCTTTGGAGCGAGGGCTTCTAGAAACTGTGGACAGTCTTCCAGCGGTGTCCAGTTCCTGGCAGGCTTGAGCCTTAGTGGTTCCCGGGTTGAATAAATGACAGTTTGGGTCTTTTTTTAGACCCTGGCAAAGTGGTGACACATGTGGATAATTTGTACTTATGTACAATTGTTTGAAATACTGATCTTGGAATCTACAGTTGTTCCAAGAGACCTTCGCAACTTGTGTAAATCTACAATTCTCCTTTTTAGATCTTCCTTAGACTTTCCCATTGTTCTGAGCATTGGTCAATCCAATGAGTGCTGTCAAACAAATCCTTTTTATGATGGCAAACAGAAAGCACCAGTTGAAGTCAGTAAGAAGTTAATAGGCCTTGGCCTTGGCAAGTTATACTGTAAAGCCTTCAGTACCACTTATTAAAAGATTTGAGTTTTTGTATATATTTGAGCCTGTATGTATACTTTCGATCCTGTGTGCATTGCAAAAAATCCAAAATAAATTCAAATCTATGCACCCAATTCCTTTTTTAAAGTTATGTATGCTGTACAATCATTCCACCCTGGAAAAAAGAACATTTCAAAGAAATCACGAGAAGCCCCAAATTACCATAGGATTCATGCCCATGGTGAGTGAATCCAAACTTCAGACCACAACTGTACAAGCACGGCACATCATTTCTGCTCCTGTGCTTGTGTTTTTATACTATCTGTTACTTCTGTCTTCAGGGACGAGGTTCCACCTGCTGAAGGCATCAGCTCATCCGGCTCTGCAACTCTCAGAGAACCAGACCACTCTGCACTATTCCCAGGATGTACACAAAACTGCCCTGCTCACACCCACACAGTAAGTGTAACCCAAAAACACATCCAGTAGCCCCTATTAGGAAACCTTTTTTTAAAAAGCAGTGTGTCCCATAGGTGTCCATCCATCCTGGGTGAGTTGCTGCCAGCACGAGGGATCTACTACTGGGAAACCAATGTGTCACAAAGTACGGCCTACAGGCTTGGAGTGGCATACAGCACAGGCAACGGAAGCAGCTCACTGGGGGAAAACAGCCTGTCCTGGTGTTTGCAGTGTATTCCCTCAACATCGGGGTAAACATAAGGAATTTTCTTCCATTGCTGTGGTACTTCTCCCTTTAACTTCTACCTTTCTCCCGCTCTGTCCTTCTAGTTGCAGGTATCAGTTACTCCATAATGACATTCAGTCCAGCGTGTTTGTGACTGAGATGTGTGACAGAGTGGGTACTCTCCTGGACTACCAGCTTGGCCGTTTGTCTTTCTACAATGCCCAGAGCGGTCAGTTATTAGGGGCCTTCAGACAGAGTTTCACCCAGCCATGCCAACCTGCTCTGGCCCTGGAGTTGCCTGGCACCCTGGAGCTTAGCATGGTGCTGGAGCTGCCCGAGTTTACCAAGGACAGCCAGCTCCATTAGCAGCCTCACACACTGAAGAGTTTACAGACCATGATGGACTCTTAAAATGTTGCAGAATAAGGTAGAAGAGATGATTCCTCTAAACCTAATGTATGGGTTTGTGTGTTGTTAGAAGGAAGAAACCTCATAAAACTTGATTTAAAAATCATTTTTCTGCAATTAAATGCAAATTAGACATGTAATAGGGTAAAAATTTAAATAGACACTGTTAATTAAAAAAATAAAGGATACCTATTTGATATCTACTTGTACTTTTAATGGAAGGAAAAATGAAATGTGGAAAATTTTATAATTTTGAAGATGTGACAATTATTTTTTTTTTTTACTGTTTTTGTAAATGTTTAGTGATTTTACCCTGTTTATTCAATTCCTTTCTGACAGATACTGTTAGTAAATGCTCTGATTGAAATCAAAAGCTACCATTGTAGAATTACTCAACAAAGTACACTTCAAGTTTTGTTGTTTTTATTGTCACCACAAAGCTTTAGATGGAGTTTGTATCTCCAAACATACACTGTGGCACTTTTTAAACTGTTTCATAATGTGAATAGGTTTGTTTTGTGTAAATAACCTTTTTAAACAGATGTGATCAGTTCTTTGTTTCTTATGTGCAACTGTCAACAAATGCAGATCAACTGTTTTTCTTCCTCTGTCTTGTAAACAGATTTTTCTGGTCTGAAACAACATGATTATTTTTCTATCTGCACAACTGGACTTATTGTTTTAACTCATTTGCCATCCATCCATCCTTCCTTCCTCTTCCACTTATCCAGTTCAGGGTTGCTGGAGTCAGGACACCAGTGTGTTGCAGGGACTGTGGGAGGAAGCTGGAGCGCTCATTCGAACCCTGCACCCCTGTGCTGCCCTTGTGTTTTGACTCATTTGCCCACTAAAGAAACACCACTAGAGGGCCTCGGTGCTCCATTAACTTTATTATTGGCAGAGATGCTCCCAAAAATGTTTTTAAAAAAATAATCTTTCTGGAAGTCACCTGACATTCTAGCCGCTATAACTGTAAATCTGATCTGAGTCTAATCTGAACCAAATGACCACAAAAAGAAACAGAAATCCAATTATTTTCTGGAAAAGCTGTTTCCCCCTAAAAGATCGTATTTCTATGCATTCTCATTTGTTACTAAATTCAGACTTCCAAATGCCTCTTTACGATCACTCATCACAGTTACATGACTTTGGAGAAGACATTCCCAGTTATAACGTCACTATTTTCCAAGCAGTCGTGCAATTTCCTCTGCCCTCACCTCTGACTGTATAATTTCTGGAAAAAGGAGGGACGGAGAGAGAGAGAGAGAGAGGAAGAAGACATGTGGAGGGTACACACATGCAATCCATCAGTGGCCAGATGCTCCTGTGATGTGCTGGACTGTTCAGATGGAGCCTGGAGAAAAGCTCCCTGAGAAGAGGCAGCCTCTTCTCTGCCTTCCTGTGGTGAACAACACTGGGTTGGAGCAACGCTTAGATTTCTTTTGACACTATTGTCTATAATTTGATAAACATATTGTTCTAGCACAGGAAAAACAGAGGAGGAAGATGACCAAAATTCATCATCTGTTGCTGAAAAGATATCCACTTAGAACCAAATTTCTAACAGATCCAAATGTGGTTTTTATTTCCAGCTACTGCACCCATATTGTAAGCAATCCAGGAGAAATGTGAGCAGGATACTTTCTTTCACGTGACTGACTTGGACAATATTTGAAGTCAAGTATGTGTCGTTTCCTTTCAGCTTTCTCTACAATTCATTTTTTTCCAAGCCGGAGGCCAAAAGCAGACAAAGAGCCCTCTATCCTCCCAACATCTAAACAAATGATCACACAAGTCAGAGAGGGGTATGGCGGGCAACAGTGAAATCCTCTGTAATTGTTACTGGAAAAACTCAATAGCATGTGTTAATGTATCGGTTTGGTTTGAGGATGGGAGGAAAGATCAGCATTTAAAAACTTTACAGGGTGGCAAGAGCCTGTGAGAAAGTTCTGACACCGTTTCTCATTTAGCCACATGTGGACTAAATGTGTCATTTCGATCTTTATTTTGCTTAATGCTATACCGCTATTGTTCAACCACGACATAATGCTCAAAAAAAAGAAGCCATTAGTGTATTATCATATCATGTATTGTCATATCTGTATTTCAATAACGTAGAGACAGTTACAGATTATGAGCAACAGAAATCTGCTTTTGACATGTATATCAAAATGACAACATTTTGACACTTGCACAAGACACGAGCAGTCATGAAGGCACACTTTTCCCTTACGGTCCTTACAAAACGACAAACTGCACTGACCGGCAGCAAACACACCCCAGTGAACACATCTGTTTCAGAGAATGGTGCTTTCGAGGGTACGCGGCCATGAAGTGTTTTTGAAGGTCTGCAGTGCAGAGAAGTCATAAAAGGAATCACATGGAGTAGACAAGCTTCAGAGGGGATATTTCTAACTTTGTGGTCCAAACAACAAAAATAAAACAAAAAGGCAGCTTATGAGGCATTCCCAAACCCTTCCGTCTGTGGCACTGTAAATTATAACAGCAGCAAATTGAAATAAACCTAACGAAGCAAAAATGGCAGTTGAAAAAAATAAAATAAAATAAAGCTCAACTAAAGATTAATAATGAAACACTATTTAAAAAAACAAAACAAAAACATGATGCTCCCCGGGTCGCACACAAACACAGACTGACTCCAAATATAATGCAAGGATAGCTTAACACAGTGTAAGGCCTTTCTTTAACCTGTCTAGCAAACACTTTGAACAAGCTGCTCCTTTACAGAGGAAACAGGAAGTAAATTTCATTGATTATCCTTAGAACAATATTTACAACTATACAAGCTGTACACAGCAGAGGAGCTGACAGCAAAGTTAAATAAGTTACTCTTATAGTCATATAGTCTGCACACAACTGTACATTACACCAATACAAATGCTAATTCAGGGAACATTTTAAAGTGGATATGAAGAAGCACTATCGCCCAGTCAGGCACTAAAAGATCAGAGATCCTTCATGGTAAAACATGTTCGTGCTCTGTTGTAGCCCCCAAGGTTTCTAAGGTGTCCCTTAAACAAAACAAAAGCAGTAAAAGGTTGAAAGAAAATATGCCAAGTGGTCCACACAGAGGTTAAACTGTGCCACTTATTTTCCCTGCTAGACTTTTTGCTTCCTTTGAACTTTCTGTGTCTTTCTCATCAAGCACCACTTCATAGCATTCCATCCTCGACCACATACATGCACTCTTCATTTTTAAAAGCCTCACATGCACCGTTACTTCTCTTCCAGACAAAACTCTCATCACTATGTTATAATAACCTCTTGTAGTTACATATTTTTTTTATATATATATATATATATATATATATATATATATATATATATATATATATATAAAAATATAAATAAGGA
>VUQJ01044531.1:6756-19051 GCA_015108635.1 Andinoacara biseriatus | reverse complement strand
AGTGTAAAACCTTAAAAAAAAAAAAAAAAACACCAATTACAAATTAATCATCCACTTTTTAATGCCAGATAGACTGTTTATACATTCTCAATAGATTTGCATTTCAAAATTCACTATAAACACTTGGCCTGGATCAAAAGTGGCCCTGTCCATACTGTAAAGGCATGAAATATGAAATAACTAAATAACGTGGTTTCAAGTGTTCACACCAATACATATTGAGAGGTTGCATTGGTATTTAGAAGCAAATCTGCTGGAATTTATGTGTAGGAAGTGGGAACCATATACATCCTGTGAATCTACAGAACGCTGGCCTGGTGCCATGCCTGACCTCCACCCACCAAATCACACTTTTGGAGCTTCTTAAAAATCAAACAAAATGCATTAGACTGGCCTTATTTCACACAGTGAGCCAGGGACTGAAGAGAAAGGCAAATAGAGAAGAAACGTTGCTCTCACCAGTTTGCGTTCCATCTGTGTGCAAACTCCACCAACATTATGAGCTGGATCAACAGGAAAAGGAACCCGCCCCCGGCTCCTATGTAGCGCCACACTTTGGTAGTGAACAGTGGCAGAGACGGAGAAAATTGTTTAATTGATGACACATAAAATCTGCTGCAGGACAAGCTGTACCAGTATTTAAATGATGCTTCAAAAACAGACAATGTTACAGAGTTGTTTGTGGAAGTTTATTTGGGTCGGAAGATGCAGGAAGTTATTTGCGTAATTTACTACTTCCACTTGCCATCTCTTCTACTTCTTTTTTTACACCCACTGAGATGAGGATCCTGATGTTATGCAAGCTGACATACCACATTAGTTATTTAAGCTTTAAAGAAAAACTGACAGGATTGTGGCCTCAAGTTAATTGCTTGGTTTTTACCTTTCAGAAATGTTGCCTCATTGGGGAGGAAGAAGCCTCCAGCGCAACACGCCACCAGCGCGATAAACTTCAGTAACCAGAATCTGAATCAAGGCAGCGATAATGTAAGGGGGAAAAAAAAAAAGGTGAAAGCAACACCATCAAAACAGTGATTACTGTTTAGAGTCAGCAGAATATGTAATATAATAAACCCAAAAATAACAAATTTAACAAATCTGATGTTAATGGATCCTGCCTGAGATCAGCGATGATCGTGAACCGTTTAACTGACAGAAGATTAAAGAAATTCTTCTTACCCGTTATGTATGGCCGCCCGGCAGCCCGTGCTGTTATTGACCCGTATAGTGAAGAGACAGAAGAACAAGAAGAAGCAGGCCATGCCGAAGCACACCTTGTAGACAGCAGAGTATCCAACGAGGGTTTTGCAGTTTTCTCCTGCATTCACCTTCTCACACAATGCACTGTAGAAGGGGATCTAATTGGGGGAGAGACACAAACCCAAAATACTCAGATTAGATCATCATGGATGTGAAAAGAAACCCACTTCTGCTCATGTTTGTCTAGTATGAGGCCTCGGTGAAAGGGCCCAATAGTGTCCATCTATTCTGAGCGTCACGCCCCTAAAGGAGCAGAAAGAGCGAACAGGCAGCAACAACAACCCGTCTTTCTCTCCGTGGAGCCCTCTTTCATCCTTCACTCTATGGCCTGTTAGAGGGGCCTTACAACTAACTGTCAGTGTACACAAACAAAGGACACGGATGAATAAATTAACCACCTTTTGTTAGTGAGACAGGGGAAGTGGGAAGAGGGGAAAGCACAGACCGCACGAACAAGGAGAGATTCCTCTTAAAATAAGCTCCGAAAGACTTTACTGAACTACAGTAAGCTGCGTCATACAAAGCCGGAGTAAAGCAACACAGATAAGGACCTTGCTGTGGCCTTCAACAAAACACTGTGTGCTGTGGCGGAGCGCCAACAAAAGGGACACGCTTTGAATTTGATAACCTCAGAACGAAGCCTCAATACATCGTTCCCCTTCACTGATGCCCCCCGAATGTCGAGCTGTGAGTCGAGCACAAAAGGCGCTTTTTGAGAGCGTTTCAAATCGTTATTTTGAGATAATAAATTGGTTAACTTGGCTTTACTAATTACTGGCAGAATCCTTAAAGTTGGACACATGGGTGAGATGCCAGCAGATTGAGTTGTCATCACCTCAGTGTGTTAGCATAGTCCAGAGCCAGATCACAACGTAAGGCAAAAAGCCCATTTTTTTGGAGCTTTTGTCTCACGTTAAGGACCATATTAGCATGTCCATGGTGTTGTGATTAAAGAGGGAAAGAGGCTGACTGTTTCAAACTGCTGTAAATCTCTTGAGAAAAGACCAGCGTTCTCATATGCACAATGACTGCTCTCTTAGCAGGGACTTCCTACTGTGCTCGGTGTGTGACTGACAGTGTGCGTATGCGTGTGTGTGTGCGTGTGTAAAACTCAGTAGACTTTGTGTGGGGCTATCAGAGGCCATTTTGTGCCTGAATGAGTCTTTTACAGCATCCTACATTCACAAGGAGACACACAGTAGGGAGCTGTTTTATTGCTGCACTGTATATACACACACCGGCAGGAAAGGGAGAAGAACTGCAAAAGAAGAGGATTTGTGAGAAGAAAAAAAAATCTTCGAATATCACGTTGAATCAAGGACGCTTGGTCACTGCCACGATAACCCAGTCAGCTCAAAATGTCTTTCCCAGAGACAGAAACATCATTATTTCCTGTTTATTCTCAGTACGCTGAGGCACACTGTGTACAAAGTGTGAATCAGTGTGGGAGCAGTGTATCAGTGCACCAAGACATCAGCTCAAAGACCTTGTGCTAGACTGTAGCTACAGACAGTGTCTACAGTCTGACTTTCCCAGATGATATGAATAACTATACTGTAGTAGATAACAGCTGATTAAAGTGGCATTCTAGTTTAATGGGATTTTTTTTTCTCTTTTAAGAAACAGCCACAGGAGGTCATCTTGCATTTCATTCAGAGAAGAAAGCTTCAAGAAAACTGTGGAGTGCACCGGTCTGAGTTTATCTTCTCCACTTCAAAGGTTCGACTGCCATTTGAAACAAAGAAAACCTACCAGGCGGAATTCGTGCCTTCTGAGCTCTGTTAAAGTAGCAGGTCTGTTTTGCCCATAGAAATCCTGTAAATAATTTCTATGGGCAAAATAAGGCGGTACTGATAAAGTCTCCCAAGTTTAATTTTGGTTAGAGAAGAAGCTGAACGGAATAGTTCAACCACATGAAAAGTGTTTCAAAATTACTGCAATGTTTTTGTTGCATTTTTTTTTTTGCCTCCAATTTCCTCTCAGCTCAATTTCATTTGCAGGAGCTGATGTCTGTGAAGCAAAACCGGAGGAGAGCAGACAGACTGATGAGTGTAAAAGGTCACACAGTATTGAGGTTTTTATTCTTTTGTTTACTAGAGTCTGCAACATTTCAAAAATCAAGGGATAGAGTTAAGACTGTGAAGATGGGAAATGAAGATTAAAACCTACAAAAAGGCAGAAATTATTTCTAAGAAAATAACACACAGGTCTCAGGCATTAAGAAGACATTTAACAATATGTTAAGCTATACTGCATATAAAGATGTGACTGAAAAGGCCAAAATATGAGTGAAACGAACAGACGACCAAAGCTGCTTGCCTGCAAACAACTCTGCTCACTGTCCTTTGAAAATGAGCAGTTACCCTGCACAGGTGAGCGCACGGTTACAGAATAAAATTACTTTTTAAACTACAGTACCAGTGGGTGAGTGTGTCCAAACTTTTGACTGGTACGGTATACAAAATTCAAACTTATCGTATACAGCCTCCACACTCGTCTGCAGAGCAGATATTTTGATATTTAATGTAATGATATGTTTGTTGGTGAAACATGTGCATGCACGCATTTTAAGAGAATGATGTGATTTATGTACTCACGTTGTCTTTCAGTGCCTGCTCCACGGTGGGGGACATCATAATGGCACAGAGGACGGTGACCAGCAGAAAGTAGAAGGCGTACATGATTCGGGTCCCTGTGGACTGTTTGATCTTCGGGCAGCACTTACAGCAGCATGAGCAGGCCGCTGAGCCGCAGCAGCAGGCCAGCTGCATGCAGAGAACAATGGAGAAAAGGCGGAAGAGACAGAGAGAGAGAGACAAAGAGAGGTGGGGAAGACTTTATTTTTACACTTCATAACTTTCCACAATTTCTCATACAGGCATCGAGTACATTGGGGGGGGCGGGGGCAGTTATTTCTCTCAGCAATTGCACTGGATAAAAATAAACTGGTATTAAAAACATTCCCTGAAATGGCCTGGCTTACCACCGCATGCCCGATCTTGTCTGATCTTGGAAGCTAAATAGGGTTGGGCCTATTGGGCCTGGTTAATATTTGAATGGGAGACTGCCAGGGAATACCAGGCTCAGTAGGTAACGCAGGTCATCTACTGATTGGAAGGTTGGTGGTTTGATCCCTGGCTGCTCCAGTATCCTTGCATGTCAAAGTATCCTTGGTCAAGATACTGAACCCTGACTTGCTCCCAATTTGTTCACTGGAGTGTGAATGTTATATAGAAAAGCACTTAGATGAAGTGTTTTAAGAACTAGTCCATTTACTGTGAAGTCACTAATGTACCAGACCAAAAGTTTTAAAAAAAGCCAAATTCTAACTACAGAAATGAAGAGAGCAAAAGACATACAGATAGAAAGAAAACAAAAGTACTCAGACTAATTAAAGCTTGGGAGCTGTGATTTTTGCACACTGTATGAGCTAAGTTGATAGATCTTAATGAGAAACACTGCAGATATTTTACTGAGGGCTGAAAGTTCCATTTTAGTTACAGTATCTGTGGCAGTTTCAAATCCATCTAGTCTGTGGGAAACTAAACGGTTTTGTTTGCCATCATGGAAAAATGCACAACATTAAAAAGGTTTCTGTGCTAAAGCACTTAGCTTCCCCTTTTTGGCCAGCAGACAAAGTTATTAAAAGAAAATCAGTTCACGTTTTCTCCTGACAGTGGATAACACACAAAATAAAAAGACACCCATTCATGGTTTCAGTCAGATCTCTCGCTCTGTCCTTCACAGAAGAAACTTTTGAGGATTACAAGACAGTGAAGGCCCTTGTCTGAAAACACAGACACACACACACACAGAAGCCTACTCTGTTTCTTCTGACAGGCGGTCATACAGGAGGAGGACAATTACATAAAGACGGGCCCTGTGTTCTTTTAGGCAAGAAGAGGCTCTATAATTATACAGCACAAGGTCTTTCTGTAGCCACCCCATACTGCTTGAGTATACTTCCTACCCCTCATCCTGCAGAATACACTCCTGTGGTGAGAAGTAAAACTTTGTTGCGGGGAACAATCAGGTGTGGTGGCAACATGGGTGCCACCACACCTGACTGCTCCCCACAACACAGTTTTAGTCAGGAGTGGAGGGCGTACAAATGCACAATTTTCATCTGGCCTCTAGCTACTGTAAATATGGTGTTAGGTGAGGGTTAACAAATTACAACCAAATGGCTTGCTTGCTAAAAACTGCTGACGCCTCAGAAATGAAGGTGTTGTTTCTATGGATTGAAACATCTAATGAAAGCTGCACACTGTTTCATGACATCACCTTATATCAACAGCTCCATTTCACATTTTCTGCCTGCAAACAGACTGATCTAAGAATTTTTAATGTATGTTCCTGTACAAGGGGTGGGTCTTCCTTTATAAAATTAGACTGGAAATGAGGGTTTATCTGATTGCCTGTTGATTAATACGTTTTCTTTTCCCTACAGAACTGCTAGTGCATCCTAGTAAGATCACTTCAGTTTGCATTTTAGTCAAAACAGTGACCTCATCTTTCCTCTATGAGTTTGTGTCCTACATAAGGGTGTGCTGATGTTGTCAAGCCAGTGTGAAACCCTGTCCGGTTTACAAGCAGCACACTTTTTAGTTTCAGTACCGCCTGCAGAAGCCAAATATAAAGTACAGACTCCTGCATACAGAATCCACGCAATCAGGACACTATTTCATAAAGCTGCACATTGAATTGTTTGACCCTTTTGCTGCAGGTGTAGCTGGACTTACAAAACTGTAGGTCAGAATGTGCACACTCATGACACAGTATGACTCTTGGTACCTTTCAGGTTATAGACCAAATTATGTCAGTACTACCAAATACCAATTCACATTAAATGCATCAGTGGCAAAGTTTGGTACCAGAAACAGAAAAAAATCTTTTTAACTGTGCTGGCTGATGTTTTTACACTGGCTAAAGTGAAATTTCCTATCAGCGTGCTACTTACAGTAAACAAATGCATTTTATGAGATATTATGTCTGAAACCTTAGTATGTAAACACAACCACAAATAATCTAACACTACTATTAAGTATTGTAATATGCAAACACTGACAGTGTCAGACAGCGTCCAGGTGGGAGGGATGGGAAAGAGCGGATGGGTGGGAGAAGATGCAGAGGGAGACCTGCACAGCTGAGCTGAATGTGCATCGCACACCAGGAAAGGCTGCGCAGCAAAGTCCTGAAGATGGATCGTGTCATAAGCATCATAACACCGACAGTTAACTTTATAAGAGGAAAAAGTTTTAATCACTGGCAGTTTAAGTCTTTTCTGGAGAAAATGCCTTCAGAATTTGGTGACGGGCCTTATCACAGAGGTGCGGTGAGCTGCCTGAGGAAATTTGCCAGTTCATGTAAAGTAAAGGAAACGACTCAGCAGGGCTCCGGGATGAAAAGTGGCTGTGCGAGGCGACCTTTCTGTGCCACATAACAAAGCCTCTTAAACCTGCAGCTTCAGGGATGGGACTGTGTCATTACAGACATGTATGAAAGCTTTCCAAGTCAAGTTGCACCTGTGGGAGGCGCAGATGCTACAAGAGAACTTATCACACTCATTTCCACGTTGCCAAATAAATAGGAATAAATAAATCACAACCTCCACCGCTGCGTTTCCAGCTGTGCTTTTTGCTGATAAACTGGGCACACTGAGCTTACGCAGCGTTCTGCCGACTCTGAACCTTTGAACTGCTCAGAAGTCCATTTGCAGTTGATGTGGAAAAGGTTCCGCAAAACATCCAGATGGAACTGAAAGAACTGCAGTGTAACGACACACTGAGAGCAAAATATGACTCTGTGGGGCCTGCACGGGTCACCCGATTCATCCCTGACATGATGCCCCAACACGCTGCTCGAACGCTCTGCATGTTTGGTAGCGCATACCTGTGTGAGCTGCCTTCTCTGTGATGATGATGAACCAAATCACACAATGAGGTCACCTCACTGATACACAGCTCCACGCCATCCTGAGAGCTTCCACACCTGAGAGCCTAAACCCCAAACACAAATGAACCTGCAGCAAAAAAAAAGATGCGATGGAGAAATGGACTGAGAGAAACTAAATAACTTTTTGTTGCCATCACATCAGTTTTTATTTGAAAAATTTTCATCAGCTTGAAATATTCTCATTTTGCCTGATAATTTTAAAGAAAAATAAAATTTTATATATTTTTTTTAATGTGTTGAGGAAAAAGCTGCTGTATTCTGGCTATTCAAATTCATATTGCTGATCAAATTATTTTCAGTTACACTGTTCAATAAATGTTAATCCTGTTTGGCCCATGACTTGGACTGTTTTGGCCCTCTCTGTGATTGAGTTTGACGCCCCTGCTCCAGATGGTTTATGAGGTTTTACACACAGTAATTAATGCTTTCGCCAGAGTAATTTATGGTCCCGTAAATGTGTTTATCTGCGTACACGCACGAACAGCGAGCAGTGAGGGGTTTTCACCCACCGCAGACGTGCTCCTGTACAGTCCTCCAAAATCCCAATTGTGCATCGCTGGAAGCGGATGACGTATGTGTCTGCCGAATGCTGACTGGTTGATAGGTGGGCTGGAAAAGGGAAGGAAGCAACAGCTGTGTTCACCAGGAATGGGAGAAATGCAAACAAAAGAGGAAACATAGATTGATTTCAATTTATTCCCAGTCAGGGTTCGACTGTGTACGTCTGTACACAGTTTACCAATGCTTGAGATAACATAGCAAAAACTGTATCAAGATGTTTGAAGTGCTGCCACGAAAAGGTCAGATGTGCTTACTTCTTCTTTCATGCGCACACAGGCTTGCAGCCTTAAATCTATCCATGTCCCTCCCGGCCTTTATCCACAGCTTAAGAGAAGAAGCGGTTTCCTCTTTCTCTGCTGCGCCCACGTCTTTCTCAATGGGTGATTAATTAGCCACAACAGACTGAAAGTAAGTAGGAAAAAAACAGGACAATTTAAGTTGTGAGTGTGTTTAGATTTCATTAGTTAGGGGGTGTTTCACCAGCGGACTGCACACAGCAAGGGGGCCCAACGGCAAACTCTGCAGAGCTGACAGAGGGAGGGGGAGCCGAGAGAGAGGGGAAAGGTCTCAAGGAATTCCACCACACACAGACACAAAAAAAGTAGCCACGGTAACCAGTGCTGACCCTATCCACTCGATGAACCATCCACCACCTCCTCCACTGCCCCACCAGCATATCGACAGGTGGTTGGCGTGTCAACAGTTTGCAACCCTACTTAAATATCAACAGCAGCCTCCCACAGACTACCACACCATGATGCACTATGCATGACACATGGCTGTCAGTGAGGCACTAGTCTGGTCTAGAGTTAAGTCAAGCCCAGATTCTCACACACACACACACACCCCCCACACACACACAAAAACAACAACAAAAAAAAACACCACACTGTGATTGTGGGACTTTCACTTGTCTCTTTCTCGCTTTACCAGAAACTCCCACTGTTTTCATTTCATTTCTTCTATCCTCCCCCAACGTGCAACTGGGAGATTTAGTGACGTCATCTCTTTTCTTCGTCTTATTTGGTCCTCTTCACCCTTTCTTTGTATTCTTCAGCTGCCCTTAACAATTTGTCATTGACCCTTCAGTGCTTCAGCTTTTTCAGGGGTCAGGACAAAGACGATGTTGCCTTTCCTTTACAAAAAAGCACACAGCTTCAGGATTCAGTCAAGAGGGGATGGATGGGACGCAGCAGTGAGAATACGCTCAGAAAAGGAACACGTTCAAAATGAAGCAAGCTCAATACATCTGAATAATGTTAGCTTGCTCAACGGGGAGTTCGATCTTAAGACGGATGCGTGTTTAACAGATGGTATACAGTAAGATGATATTAGCGATGGCTGTGAGCTGTTTGATTTCATGAGAATTACGATGCTTTTATCCCCTTTTATTCTCTACTGCCTTTCATCCTCAAAGCTGCAGTGGTGAAAAGGACTGGAGTATCTTGCAAACAGGAAATGGAAATGGTAGGCTAAATCAAACCCACCGGGGTAAACTCCAGCGTACATTGCCACGCTTACACAACACAAACAGAAATAGGTCATACACTGTATCACGGTAAGGACCACAAAGAATGAGGATTTCAGCTACAGAGCCAAGAGCTGACACATTTCTCCTCTAACAAGTACACCGACCCCGATAAAGTTCATCTGACAGATGCTTTTAGGGTTAAATTCCTGAAAGACAAATTTATTTGGTGTTTGTGGCAGCAGTGTTTAGCACAAGGACACAAAAACTGTTCTGCTGTAATGATGGAAAAACAAACATATTTTCTGATGTGCGATGGTAACTTTATCAGCAGACATGTAATGATACACACGCAGCAGCAAAATTGTGTGTGTGTGTGTGTGGGGGGGACACACAGAGACAGACAGACAGACAGGAATGACTCATGAACAAGGTGACCAAAACGCCCTGACTGGAACAACATATCTGGAAGTTTAAACCCCTGGTTGATTTACTCATTCGTCACATCTTTTACATTATTTATTCCATGTCCTATTTCAGTTTAGTACACAAATCCTTACACGCGGTGCTGTAGCTGGCTGCTTTAAAAATCTTTGGGACTCTGCATAAAGCTTAATGACAGTGGCCCCTGTTCAAAGCACAATGAATCATGGGAATCCACAGGCTCGGTTGAAAAGGCAGACACACCCTGTTATCTCAAATTACAATGCTTTGTGTCACAGGCGGTCGCGGGAAACCAGCAGAGACCGGGACAAGCAAACAAGATGAAATTTAGGGCAACACATGATGAGGCAGGATCTCTCTCACATATGTTCAGTTGGCCCAAGCTTCCAGACCAAGACCTACTCCACTTTCCCTCATACTGTGACTGACAGCTCCACTATTGTCTCTATAGCTAGGCAGCTGTATACACACGGCAAAAATGTATCACTGCTCTGTTTCCTGTACACAAAGAGAGGTATTTGCTCTCCCTCTCTTGGCAAATATAGCCCCCTAGCTACAATCAACAGAGAGAAACTTTAGTCCAGTTGAAAGAAAAGAGAAAAAACTAACAAAAGGAAAAATTGAGGTACAGTGAAGAGCCAAAAGCAGAGGACTGAAATGAAACAAACCTTGGCAGGCCAAGGTGTTTGCCACAAAGAAAACTGCCAAACAAGAACAGGAAGATGGTCAAAATACAAGGCAGCTCACATCAAAAGGTACACAGGAAGCTGTTTCACTTCTCAGAATCTACTGTTCCAGAAAAAAAAGGAATACAACAACAAAAAAAAAGACATAGGATGATGTGATAAGGGGAATGCAGATGAAGACATTATCTCTGGCCTATGACAAGTCAGTTGGAGAAAAGGGAATGAAGGACTGCCAGAGATGTCCCAGTTGGGGGGAACAAATCCCTGCTGCTTGCTGCTGCTGACCACAGCAAAATTCCTGAGGGGAACTTGAAAACAGCAGGCATGTCTGATGTGCACACAGCTGGAGAGTAATTCTAATCATATGTTAGAACCAAAATGTTATTCTGTCAGGAGGAGTGTTCCAGATGTTTATAGGCAGTATTCACTTCGACTAGTTTTACACGTCAAGTTTCATAGGTAATCACCTGCCCCCACCATTGCATCAGAGCTACTGTGTCGTGACCCCGGCCGTCTGATGGGGTCAGCTCTGTTTGTATGAGTGGTGCTGGGTCCTTACATGCCACTTCCTTCTCACCAGATTCTAATTTTTCACCACCCGAATGAAGGCGAGATAGTCAAGGTTTCTTTATCAGTGAGGATACTTGCATCAAGTCACTCTCTATCCCCTTGACTCATGTACTCTGGCAAAGGTACCTGTTCCATAACTGTGCTGCATACAGACACCAACATGGTTTCAGTCCTGCCCCTGAACTCACAGCCAACACTTACTTGTGGCATTCTGGACTGTACTCAACACTGAGATACAGCCTTGAACCTGCCCTCCCCCTCATCGCAACATGGCACACATCCCCGATCCCACAGAGAAATTACAAGTGAGCTGCACCCACGCCGTGCTTCCTCCTGCCTTCAAATCTATCCCAAACAGCAGCCACCCTTTCCTTCAAGCTAAGGAGGAAATTAACAGACCACACACCAATTTGGGCCACTCTAAAGCTCAAGTGTGGCAAATATATTCACACGCACAAAGTTAATTACAAGCACACACATAAATAGAGATGGTAACGAAACGGGGTGTCTGTGACGGGGATTAGCACACCACCAGCACAGCAACACAAAACTGATCTCGTTCTTTGCCCTTCATTTCCTCTTAATCCTACTCGGTTTCCATCCGTCCCATCCGTCTGTGAAAAGAGCAGGAAATAGAAGTGACTTCCCTCAGTTTAGGGATGTGCATATGTAATTAAATTCCTAGCCAGATCAGCTCAGCAGTGGTGACCCATTGGTCAAAACGCTGGAGAAAACACACTCGGCATGAAAGGAAACCCTTTCTGACTTACATGTGAACCACCACCCTGTCTTTTGAAAGTAATTCTGCAACTTCCCAGTACTCACACCTCTCATAAAAGCCACACAAACAAACATCTATCCACAAATTATTTATTACCAATTTTTTTAAAGCAGTGTCAACATGCCAAAGTCCACGCTGACATTTTCAGATCTGTTCTAACCAATCAATAGTCACTCCACAACAAAAACAACCAAAAGGGAAGAGAAACCAAAACCAAAATAGACTTATTGTTTTTGTAGAGGGTGTATATCTAACTGTTTATTTTTCAGCTGAGTCTAAACAAGTTATAACAACTCACAGTTGACTGGTGGAAGAAATGGCCTCTTCATCAGACCCTGTATTTTTTTTTTCCTGGAGCTGAGGAGTAAGATGTGGTTTACCAAAAAAAGAACTGACTGTTCATTACTGAGAAACAAACGAATGAAACCATCACAGCCATGGCGCGTCCGGTAGTCTGCTCTCAGCCCCACGTTTTACTGTCCCAATATTAAATATTTCTGAGGACATTTCAATTCTAGGTCATGTGGCTTTGCCTCGCTTTGTCTTCCAGCGGCTTTACAGTGAAGTTAT
>VUQJ01044529.1:56081-76705 GCA_015108635.1 Andinoacara biseriatus | reverse complement strand
TTTGACCTGTGGTTACTGAAATGACTAAATGTAATTATGGTGTATATGGACTGAGGAGAAAACAAAAAACAAATCACATTTTTACTTTACATTCATGATAAACGTGTGCATACCTGGGTCCTGGACACCAGCTTCATGAAGGGCCAGCTGTCTTCATGTCTGACTAGCTCCACTGTCAGCTGCTCACAGGCTGACAGCTCGTGCACCCCTTGATTCCTCCCAGATGAACGACGACTGGAGGAAGATGAGGAGGCTGCTGAGGAGAGGGACAACGGAAGTACAGTCAGGACAGGTCTGGATTGTTTATGAGAAGCAGCAGTGTCTGAGAGGAGTAGAGTGACAGACTGACGTGTAGTGGTTTTAATGGTGTTCTATTCAGAGCAGCAGGGGCACTGAATCAGGACCCGCAACTTCATTCCATGTTTCCTAACGCCACATTGTTCACCTATCTATAGGTGTTACTGCTGTTAACAGGTTTGTTACTGAGTGGTGAACATTCTGCTTGTCTAATGTTTTTAAACTGACCTTTAAATTGATTGTCAGAAGACACATTATCATTTCAAATAAGTGATTTTTCCAGCATTATCAGATATTTACTAGCTAATGAGGTGTTTACTGACTGTATTTATCATTTGTGGACTGGCTGTTATTTATCATCTTCCTGTTGTGAGGTGTCACCATTTGGTTATTTACCTGTTAATGGTCTCTTGCGAGACTCGCTCTGAGCAGGTGAGGTTTTGGCGTTGCGTTTGGGTGTTTGGTCGATTGGTTCCAGGACCTCAGTCCGACTCCTGGAGCGGGGTGTACCTTTGGTGCTGAAGGCTGCCTTTGCCTTTGATGTAGGTGCTGTGGCCTTTTTCCCTGAGGACCTGTGTTTGGACAGTCATTGGGGACTACTGTAAAACTTCAATCAGGACTACGGTAAAGAGGCCGGGGCAATGGTAGATACTCACTTGGAGGCTGATGTGTTTTTCCCTGATGAGACAGTGCCATTCTTGGGTGTGCCCTGTTGACCTTTTGGTGTTGCCTGTTGGCTCTTGCCTTTGGGGGGTGGAGCCTGACTCTTCTTTGTGCTAAATATTCAAAAAGGAAAGCTCCAGCTCCAGAATGATTCATTGCTGAAGGACAATGTAAATACACTGCTCAAAAAAATTAAAGCATGAAGCCAGTTAAATTTCTGGGATATTCATCCGGTCAGTTACTCTAGGAGAGCTGGACAGGGCTGTAGAAGGTCCTTTACCCATCAGCATGACCAGTATCTGCTTCATTGTGCAAGCAGGAACAGGATGAGCACTGCCAGAGCTACAAAATGACCTCCAGCAGCCACTGGTGTGAACGTCTCTGATCAAACAATCAGAAACAGACTTCATGAGGGTGGCCTGAGTGCCCGACGTGCTCTAATGGGCCCTGTGCTTTTCACAGATGAAACCAGGTTCATCCTGAGCACATGTGACAGATGTGAAAGGGCCTGGAGAACGCATGGAAAATGTTACGCTAACTGATATGCTACCAGTTCACCACGACGGTTTGGCAGTAGGTCATTGATGGTGTGGGGAGGCATATCCATGGAGGATCGTACAGAACTCTACAGGTTTAATTTTTTTGAGCAGTGTGCATTTCCTCACTTACCTCATGACTACTTCCTCCTCTTCCTCCTCCTCCTCGTCCGACTCTTCTTCAGATTCCTCCTCTTCATCTTCGGACTCTTCCTCCTCCTCTTCCTGTTCGTCATCTTCTTCTTCCTCGTCTTCATCAATAGAAGAGCGTTGACGTGATGGGAGGCGGCTGCATCTCTGTTTGGGTCGACAGTCTGGACAAAACCAGTCGCCTTCTGGAACAGACTGAGTCAAAATAAGATGGTTAATTCACTGAAACGTCTCCATTATGTGCTGTAACTCGACCCTTAAACTGTCATGGTTGGTTCCTTTGGTTGAGTTAAATAAAAACAACAACAACAAACATTTGCTGGTTCACGGCTGACAGGGGATACATTTTCTGAAACTAGAAATTTGTAAATATAACAGAAGGAACATTAAAACTTACAATTTAGTTCATGTTAAGTAAAGTAGCATGTTAGGCAAAATAACGATGATGTAAGCATGCATTTATAACACACCTGTAAAACACGGGGCAGGTATAGTGTGTTTACCTTGAGGCGGGGCCTCAGACAGTGGATGTGGTGGCCTCTGTCACAGCCATCACATAGCAGCATGTTGTCGGCATCCCCTTTGCATCTGCAGATGCGACAGCGGGCATTGAGGATGGAGCGAGACCAAAGGATGCTTCTCTCCAGGCTAGACAGGTGAATAAACACCTGAAAACAAGCATCAACAAATGACATAAACACGTTAGGAAGTTCATTCAACAATAAACATCAGGCTGTCCCATTGCATCACCACTGATATACAAGACAGACACTGAACGAAACTGGTCAGAACATATAAAATGTTTAAGTTAGGGAAACAATAAACGCTTAAATATTAGACGTATTCTGCAACATTATTAATTTATTCTGTATTTGGCTGAACACAAACTGTCTCCTAATAATGAACCATGAAATCTTGAAGAGACTGGGCAACAATGTATCTTTACTATTACTGAAACAAATACTTACCTTTTAGTATATACCTTAGTGCTTTCACACCACACATTCTCTTCACACAATGAAAAGCATGCTCACACACCAACAGATGCAGCCAGGCAATTTATGGTTCAGCATCTTTGCATTTGTGCAGGCATTCTGACTTTCAGACAACCATCTCTACCTCATGAGATGGTTAACTGAGCCTAGGTTGTGGTACAGTAGCACTTTCACCACACAGTAGGAAGATTCTGGCTTTGTACCAGCTTCAAATAGACCAGGTCTTTTTCTTCAGCATTACACAAGTTTTCTAGTCTTTTGTTGCCCCGTCACAACATTTTTGTGGCTGCCATCAAATTCCTTGTTAAAAAGTGGCTCAATAGTGTAGTGCTTTACACATTTGCCTAACAAGTGAAAGGTCCTCAGTTTAATCCAGAGAAAACAAATCCCTTTGGAGTTACTGTGGGTGTGCAAGGTGCTGCGGCTTTTTGAGTCACATTGGCACACTTATGCTGTAAAGAGGTTCTATGAAGAAATCCAAGAACTTCTGTATGTGTCTGTTCTGTATGTGTCACCTAATTTCACCTTGCTGAGGCATTACTCAATTGCAATGAAAAAAACAAACAAAACAGAGTACAGTAGATACTAGTGGATAAAAAGGCATACAAACTTGACTTTCAGAATTCGAACAATAAAAGAGTTGTGTTTATCTGACCTGAGACAGGCTGGAACAGGACTGCAGAGACTCCCTCCATCGCTCCAACACCGTCTTACTGACTCGACCACTGTCACTGCCATCTGGCACAGAGAGATAAACGGGTAAAGCCCGAGTGATTTTTGAGCACACTGTCTTTACTGAGAGAAACAGAAATACAGAATTCAACATATTAATGATGACTACTCTTTTATTTCAAATAGGAGAGCGATTTCCTTTCTCTCCTGTGCCTGGAGGAGTCATCAGAAGTCATACCATCACTAGCTTGGTCCTCATCTTTCTTCTTGTTCTTCTTCATCTTCTGGTCTTTCTTTAAGTCTTCATCAACTGCAGGAGGCAATGAGGAAGTTGTTATACATAAAATATAAACATAAATTAAACATATAAACACATAAAAAAAAACTGAAAAAAGGTTTAGCGCATACACACCTATTGCTCTAATATCTTTAGTGCCACAAACAATTTAATGCCACCAACATTTTGTAAACTGTCGTCAGTCTTTGTCCCCCCCCTCTCCTCTCAGTCAGTCACCCCCACCCCCCACTGTCTGACACCATTTCCATCTGACAAATCCAGGCCTGACAAGAAACTCACCTAGCGGAGCTTTGAGGAAGCGTCTCTCGATGCCTTGCTCAATGTGGGTGAGTGCCTGAGCCAGGATTCGTACAGAGCTGCTGACCACCTGAGGAGTTCCACTGCCACTAGACCCATAGGCTCCAGAGCTGTCAGACTTCAGCTCCTGCAGCCTGAAACACAAACACGAGTTTACAGTTCACACAGGAGCAGGTACTCAAGGAGCTTTAAACTCAGTAAGGCTGAAACCCAGATTTTGACTGCACCAGATTTGTGGTCTAAATCTCAACATAAACGATGAAGTGTTTGCATTCATGACATCAATTCTGCACGTGGACAAACTATGCTTTCAGGTTCCAAACTATGTACCTGTCTCTGGTCCTAAGGTGGGCAGACTCCACCTCCATGGCTTCCAGTCGTCTGTTCATCCCTGTGTTCTCTCTGCCATCAGAACTGAGCAGCTCGTAGTTTCCAGCTTCTAATGCTGAGCGCCACACCTGCCTGTCCATCACCTGAACATCAAAAGAGTCAGACAGATGAGTGCTGCATCAGCTGTGGCTACCCATCCTTTGCCATCATTAGTAGGCATACTCACCTTCAGAGTTCCCAGAGTTCCCTGGTGGATGCGGTCCTCAATGTCTAGCAGGAGGTCTCTGAGTCTCACCTCCATCATAGACTCAGCTGCAGCAGTGCATTCTGGGGATGATCGGGATGCCTCTGGATCATCTGGGTAAAGAAAAGGTGTGTTTGCAGATAGTTAACAAACATAATCCAAACACACATAGTCATGAAAACATTCAGGTTTTGTGTGTCTTTAGCTCTGGGCTCTTCCTGCATTACCTGTGTGTCTGTATTTGTTCTTGTCACAGTTCTGCAGCAGGTGCTGCAGCCTCTCTCTCTCCTGCAGCAATGCCTCCTTCAAGCTGCTCTCCCTGTGACCTCGAGGGTTCAGAGCCTCAATCAGCTGATCAACCTCCACCAATGAACTGTAGAAGGACCACTGGTTGGGACGGTTGACTGGTGGGCTGCAGGTGTCGAGGGGGGCAGGACTCGGGCCAGCACTGTTAGGTTATGACAGTAAGGAGATTTCATTCACCATGAGAAAGTTGTGTGGACGCCAAAGCTCTTTTTAACTGGTTCACTCCCAGAATAAAGTGTTACCTCTGAGTGACCTACCTTCCCTCAGCTGGTTCATCCTTGATAGTTTCCTCTCCCTCCTCCATCTTGGTGGTAGCCGTGTCCTGGGCAGGTCTTGGCCTTGGCTGCAGCATGTCCTCCGTTAGACCAAAGTAGTCATCCTCCACAAAAAGGGCGGAAGACGAGGGGAAGAGCCAGTATCGCCGATACAGCCGATCTTTGCCCAAAGGCATCAGGCAGGTGCAGGCTGCCGCTTTCTGGATTCGTTCCTGCAACTCTCTGACCTGCAGTGATGACACAATCAGATCAAACAGATTACTTAAGTTTTTGTGATCTCCATTAAGAAAGTCATCTGAAGAAGATGTCACGAACATGTGAACCTGATCGTATCCAAGCTAAGACCAAAATGGGAAGAAAGACGAGCTGGGAACAGCAGCCATTTTAAAAACAGTTTCAAACATCTGGATTTCAAGAGAAAGTTTCACTCAAACAGCCACAGTGTAAAACAAGAACTCAAATTAAAACATTTTTTTGGTTAGAACGCAGCCATTTATCCTCACATACTGCAGGTTACTTTCCAAGCTATTGGCGTAACAGTTATTTTGCATACAAGATCCACAGATTTCACCAAGTTAAATTAATGATTTAAAAACTGCCCGAGTATAATTTAGTACTCAAGTTGATACAAATATTACTATACAATCCATAAAAATTATAAAATGTAAACGCAATAGGAACAGCTTTATATATAAAAAAAAATCGATTTGAAAACTTGACTGTAACTCAGGGTTCAGACTTTGGTTTGATAATGGTGCAGCAATAGAAAGAGAAACTTTAGTGTCTAATTTACTGTTTCTCACAAAAGGCATTAATAACTAGTGTCTGCATTTCTGACCTTCTCCTGCTCTCTCTCCAGCTCCTCTGCCGTCAGGCTGGTGGGGGGTTTGAGGTCAGACATTGTCTGCTGCCCTGTTTCTTTCTGGTTGGCTTTAGCTGAAGGAAAGAAAAAGCATGTCTGACTTCATTTCCAGATATTTCCAAACTGCATTTATTGTTTTCATGTTATTTTGTTTTTGTTTTTTTACCTTTCACCATCTTGCTGTTCTGCTCCTCTCCATTCTCAGCGTGATGCTCTACAGGAACATCTCCAGGAACGTCACTGCAGACCAAGCAAATAAGATATTTAGTATCACATCAAATGCAATTTTCTACCCGTCATAGATGCTCAGGGAAAACCAGCAGAAGATCCCATTTCATGTACTTGTGAGGACATTGATAAGTAGCAGAAGATGCAGCAAAAAATGGCTGACAGATTAACAAAACAATAAATAAATAAATAAATAAAAAAAATCACACTTAAAATAGAGAGGGAAAACAAAATTATAAAGATTTGATAAAACTGAGCTAAACACTGCTAACACTACCGATGGAGTAAAAAAACTCAAGAGATCCTATCACAGTGGTATCATACAGTCATAAAAAAAAGGGTGCACCACCTTCAATAGCTTGTAAAACCACCTTTAGCAGTAATAAATTTGATGTAATAATTTCCTGTATGACTTTATCAACATCTCTGAAGAGAACGTGTGGCTACTTTTCTTTACAACGTTGCTTTGAGTTCATTGAGGTTTGTAGCTGTTACTTACCCTCTTAATTCCTATGGAAGCAGTAAAGCTATAGCAGTAAAGCACACTGCCTCTGCATTTTAGCTTCGTTTTTGTTAAATAATGACATGGGGTAATGTGTCACATGTTTTTCTTCATCTTGTATTTGCACTGAAATTATTTTAAAGACCTGCTAATCCCCAGGTGATTTGTTTTATTATATATTGATACATAAGACCTTATACCTAAAAAAGGGTGTATTTTCTTTTTACCAAGACTGTAACTGATATGTAAAAGCTAGCCATTCATCTTCCATACAACCGGATGATAATTTCAGAAAAAATAAAATACCTTTGTGTCCCCCATTTACTAAATGAGATTGTTCATACACTTGGATACATTTTTCAGAGTTTATCACTGGTGTGCACAGCATGGAATGTTCTAAGGTCAGAGTGGAAGGGAAGGTTCAGATGATAAATTTATGAATGTATGCAGAATGTCCTCCTCACCCATTTGTCTGGAGTCTTCCCTTCACCTCCTGTTCCTTCAGCTTCTCCTCTTTCACCCTCATCCTCTGCTCCTGCTCCCTCAGCCTCTCCTCCTTACGAATGCGAACCCTGGAAGTTTGCAGCAGGTTAGTAAATTGGTCCTGTTCAAAACTTCAACTTTATCTTTTATTATTACATTTTATTATTTTTGTATACAGACATGTATGCCTGCATGTCTGTATTCTAAGCACACTATACTTTAGAGAGCCCATTGGATTCCATCGCTGTCATATTTCAAAAGGAAAATAAAAAATATGACAATATATTTAACCTATTAGTGCAAATGCTGATTCAGCATTAGTATTGAGACTGAGAATATTATTATTATTTTGTTGAAAACTGGGGGCTGCATGACCTTAATATTGTAATGCTTTGTATCCATGTACACACACACACACACACATACACACACACACACACAGGTGTAGAGAGCAGCAAAGGTGTGGAAAAATTGTTCATGATGATCCACTCGGTGTTAAAGGGTCATTTTTTAAAAGTCTTTGATGCTGCTAATGTGGAGGAAATGTTCCGCTTATATGGAGAAACCTGAGCGCTGCAGAGTTTAAACAAAGCATTGAAGCAACAAATTTATGTCAAGGATTTACTTCAGAAAGCTACACTCCACAGCTCTCTTTAAGGTCTCAAACGACCTTTTGATTGTCGCAGATAAAGGTGACTTTTTAAATACTTGTTTTGTTGAACGTCGGCTCAGCCTTCAGTATGGTTGATCTTTAGATCTTAATCCACAGGTTAAACCACATGTTATCGAGATTTCAGTCTCTGTCTTCAGTTGGTTCACTTCATAACTGGCTGATAAAACACTTCTGGTCTCAGTGTGCAATTTTTTGTCAGACACTGCTGTTCTATCATGCAACGTTCTGCAAGGATCAGGGTTAAGGCCCTTGGCATTATCATTGTATATTCTCCCATTAGGTCAGATTATCAAGTAGTTTTAAAGCCATTTTTTTAATCATCTGTATGCTGACAACATTCAACATTATACCTGTGTTTTAAACCTCATCCACTTTGTCTTAATGAAATTAAAGAATGGATGGAAAATACATTTTTGCAGCTTAACACAGACAAGACAGTGTCTAATTATTGTTTGCAAGAGCATTCTGTAAAAACTAACTAAATTAATACAATTCATCCCTCAAATCTGTCCAAATTGCTGTTGCAAAGCTTTTAATTCATTCTCATAAATCTTCTCATATCACCACATTGTTAAAGTTTCGGCACTTCTCCCTTTAACAATATATGATACAGGGACTGCCTGAAATCAGCATTTTAAACAATACTGATTTCAATATTTCAATTACTCATGTATTACAATTAATAGTGTAAATTGTGTCCACCTGGGTGTATATTGTGTGTATACCTGTGTGCAGCCTCCTCTCGTCCCCTGCGGTGTTGTTCAGCTCTAATCTCTCTCAGTTCGTGCCTGGCAGCTCTCTGCTCCTCTACACAGTCTTCAATCAGATCTCTGCTGGAAGCCAACGTCAGGACCTTGCCCACCAGAGCCTGCAGGATCCTCAGCTTCTCCCCTGCAGATACCAATGCTGACTGATAAACATACATATGGTACTATCACTGTATCACTACCTAAAGTGTTACATATTCACCGACTCATGAACACAATGCAGATTGTATCTGATTGGTTGGTCGCTGACCTGGAGTGAGGTCATACACCGCTGTGCATGACAGCTTCTTGAGCAGCGCTGGCTCTGCCAGTCGCAGCTCCACACAAGGATCATCCATCAGCGAGAACCCGCCTTGCTTCTGGTACCGGAACTTGGCATTCCCGTAGTTACACTCAGCACCAGATGCCAGGATGTGAAGGCGCAGGATTTCGGACAGCGTGCAGCTGTCTAGGTCCAGCTGTTTAAGAGTGCAGCCCTGATGCAGCTGAGGCCAGGCTGCAGCCAATGAGGCGATAGCACTCAGAGCTGAACATGTGGGATCAGAGTCGTCATCCAGAGCCTCTGTCAGGTCTGAAGGCAACAGTAAACATAAAAACAAAACAAAAAAGATTATACATACAGACTGTACACATAACAATGCAACACACAACATACTCATGTATTTTTACACATTGATGCACACAGATGACAGGTAGGTATCCATGTGTCTCTATAAGGTCATGTAATGCATTAAAAGTGGTCATGTCAAGGTGGAACACAGCACCCTCTTGTGGACAGATACAACAAGGTTTTAAAGGGGGAAAAAATTACAGAAAAACAGTCTCAGTCTTCCTATTTTATAAACTGGAAGTGAGGGAAATTAATGGAATGTAGGAACATTCATGTAGAAGTGTCAAAGTGCAATTAGTGCACCAAAGTTTTCTCTTTTATTTGTCAGTCAGTTTGTTATAGTGTACTGCTGACAAAGACAGTTGGTGTGTCTGACCTTCAACCTGGTCTTTGGCTATTTCCTCCTGCTCTTCATCTAGAGCCTGAAAGATGGCTGTCAGGAAGAAAAACAGCAGCTCACACAGAGGACCTTCAGGGTCAGAACCCACCAGAGCCTCCTCCAGAACCTCTGTAGAGAGATAACATCTGTCAGAACCATTACCACAAATTCAAACTAAACTGCCTTTCAAACAAGTTCAAACAAGGACATTGCAGTCAGAAACCCTTTGAAGTGTTCCAAATTAACCTTTGAAAATTTGAAAATATCATGATTAAACAGCTATATTTCAAACAAAAACAACTGGAATTCTACATCTGCCTGCATTAGATATCACTGAATATTTTACTTTGATTTTAACCAACTGGACAACAGAATATCTACTGAAATTAACAGAAGTCCCCTTTAAACATATCTGAGCAACACAAACCTGTGGAACTTCACAAAACAAAAATCTTCAAGACCCACTGAAACTTAATTAAAAGCACTAAGAATTCTTTACAAAACTGGAAATTTAATGCACTGTAGAAGAAAAAGACTAACAGAGGATTTTTAGAACCTCCTTTAACCCTTTATTTACCACATGCCTGCCATGTGAATGCCGGCAACAGTTGTTGTAATAACATCTATGTTGGGTGTGAAGAGTAATCTCCCAGCTTTCAGAAACCGTTTGGATTTTTTCCAATAAGAAAAGGTTGCATAATTACGGTAATTCAAAGTGAGTTTGATCAGACGTCTCAGTGGTGATACGCTCTGTGTTAACCAGCTATATGGCAGGTAACAGGTATCGGCAACAGGTACCCGCTGTTAAAGGGTTAATCAGTTGCACCACACAACAGTCCCAGAGCATACCAGGGGGCAGAACAATGTAAAGTGTTTGTAGAACTATTCTCACCCAGAGAGACGCCATCAGGGAACTCATCCTTCAGGTCAAAGGCCTCACCAAAGGCCCGCAGGAACTCGAGAACCATCAGAGCATCTCCAAAGAGCTCTGCTGGGAGCCGGGTTTTCACCGGAACCGCCCTCGGCAGCTCCTGGTCGAAGAAACATACACAAAGATCCAGGATTTGAAAAAGAACACACTGACTCGTTGGTATTGACAAAATGAAACAACTTAAACTACATTATAACCGCCTGACACAAAAACACTAACCAAATCCTGATTAATGGTTTTGTAGGAGTGGCTCTCAGAGGAGGACATCTGATGCTGCCTCTTAAACACTGATACTACTCCGCTGCAGACATGGACAGCTGGAGATCCGATGGCTGATTAGCCATTCCTGTTATACTTCTTTGAAGTCTACCATCTGTGGTGCATGTACAGTTGGTGCACTTTTTTGTGTAGTTGCAATGCCATTTTCAGAGGCATATATTGACTTCGGTAACGTGTCACTGCTAATAGGAGCACACCGGCTACAACTATGGAAGCAGTACAGGCAGTGGACAAAACGCCTTCTAACAAACAAGTCTCACCACTCCCTATAGATCCTGAAACACCAATAGGTGCTTATTTGTGCAGTTATAATGAAGCAGTATCTACATTAGCTATAATTTTAATGGTAATTAAAAATTGTGTGGGGGTTGGGGGGGGTTAGAAGTCAAGATTTTCTGGATTGTCGCTCACACTGCTTTCATTCAAACAAAAACCAACCAACCATGTAAAGGTGAGTCGATTTTAAATGTAGGGACGTGCTTTCAGTCCTGCTGAGGAACATTGTAGAACAAAACAGCCAAAGAGGAAGTGAAGCTTTCTTCACATCGCACGTATTCACACATTATGTTCTCTAATGTTTCCTCTTTTTTAAAATTGCTGTGGATTTTTTCATTTATAATGAATAAATCAGCAATACTAATTCATTTTCATTGGTCCTGACTTCCATGTGTTTTTTCTCCAGTCACAACAGCATTAAAATTTGTCACAGGAAGAAAAATCCTCCTGTATTCATGATCAACATGTTTGTACAAATGCACTGATGCCACAGATGGGCCATTCATTGACCTTCAGGTCTTCACACTCCATGTCCTCTCGGGGTTTGCTCCACAGCTTCAGGCGTTCAGCATATTTCTTCTTCTCCTCCTTCAACTTCTCTCGTTCCTGTGAATCAGAAGACATGTCTCAGCACCGTCCCTCCGATTTTATCTGATGTGCAGATTTGACACCTCGAGCTATTCACCCTCTCTTTCTCCAGCTTTCTGAGCTCCTTCTCCTCCCTCCTCCTCTGTTTCTCCTCCTCAAACCTACGCCTCTGTTCCTCCCTCAGCCTCTCCTTGTCCTCTCTCTCCTTTCTCTTGGCCTCCTGTGCCTCCTCCTTCTCTTTCTTCAGCCGAGCCCTGTCTTGACCTGCAGCCACCATCTCCTCCCTCTGCTGCAGTAGCTTCAGCTTCTCCTCTGCAGCCTTCAGCAGTGACGAACTCGCCTGGAAACACACAAAATGCTTTCATGTTTTACCAGTCAAACATGCTGATCAGAGAATCACACTGCACAAACCTCATTACCAAGAGTCAAGGACAAAGCTTCAAGCATGTCATGATGTTCATTTTGTAAATCACAGTCTCCACTTGGGTCACAATAGATACACCCAGGTATATTCACTGTCTAGTTGGTGAATTGTGATTGCCAAGATGTTAGCCAATGAACTACTGAGAAACATGGTGTCTAACCAGATACTTACTCTGGATGGCATTACCTTGGCCTCCAGTAACACTGTGAGGAATCTTGGGAGTCATTTTTCAATGTACATATTAAGCAAATATGTAGGACCGGCTTTTTGCATTTGCACAATATTTGCAAAGTTAGAAACATCCTGTCTCAGAGTGATGCTGAAAAGCTAATTCATGCATTTATTACTTCTAGGATGAATTATGGTAATTCATTACTATCAGGATGTCCTAAAAGCTCCATGAAAAGCCTTCAGCTGATACAAAATGCTGCAGCTAGAGTACTGACAGGGACTAGAATAGAATAAAAAATTCTTCTCCTCACGTACAAAGCTTTGAATAATCAGGCCTCATCTTATCTTAAAGACCTCAAAGTACCATATCACCCCAATAGAGCACTTCGCTCTCAGACTGCTGGATTACTTGTGGTTCCTAGGATACTGGTTCTTTTTCATTCACCTCTTTTAACTCTGTTTAAAGGCCTCTCTGCATTTAATTATTAGTTATTATTAATATCTGGCTCAGTTCCACAGCATGTCTTCTGTCCCATCTCCCTCTCCTCGCCCCCAACCTGTCACAGCTGATGACTGCCCCTCCCTGAGCCTGGTTATGCTGGGAGATTTCTTCTTGTTAAAAGGGAGTTTTTCCTTCCCACTGTCACCAAGTGCCTGCTCATAGGGGGTCATTTTGACTGTTGGATTTTCTCTGTATTATCTCTCTACAAGACCCTGTTTGTTGTGATTTGGCACTATATAAATAAAACTGAATTGAATTGAATAGAAAATATAAAACACACACGTAGCTTCCAGGTCAGAAAACTGAAGCTAGGGCAGTCTAACTCACTATTTATGCAGGCACCCATATGCCTTATGGCTAAAAAGCAGCAGCCCGGTGCTGGGTGCCTACTAAAAATCTCTGTCTCACTAAAAATAAAGACAAAAAGCCCCAAAATAAAAAAAAATTTAAAAAAAGTGACTGCTCATCACATCTGTGTTTTGCAACAGAGATGTTGATGGTGAAAAACTGGAGACTTCAAAACAGGCCTTCAGAAATGAATGGGTGAAGTCATGGTAGCTACCATCCATCTTTTATGCAGTGTTGTGTCAACAGGATGAGGCGGAGACAGCACCGTATGCATTGATACTTGCAAATGAGTATCTAATCCAACAGTAATTTTTTAGTATCCATTAGTTTCCAAGGTTTTTGGATTTTTTTGACAACCCTATTGTATACCAGTGTAAAATAACTAATAGGTACCTGTCCAGGTGATTCGTGCCTTCCACATTTAGAGGGGGGGCCGAAGGGGTACAGAGGGAGCTCATCAGGGAAGAACTGAGAGAAGGCCTGCTCGGACAGCCGGTACTTTGTCACCGAGGAGGGCTGAAACACAGGAAGAGACATCTTTAATAACACAGCGATACTGTGATTAAAGTGATCCACCTGTAGGTGTATCAGAGGCTGACTTTGAGTAATATTTTCACCTTCAGTTTGATGATCCCGTTCTGAGGCTCACAGTGCTGCTTGAAGAGCAGCTTCAGTCTCTCTCTTGACAGTGGAGTTTTCCTACGACTGAACACACAATCTAAATCAATTCATTTAACAGTGAACATTTTTCTTGCTCCTTTTCAGCTCCTTCAAATCAGGTAAAATTGATCTACACAGTGCCTGTGAACAATGATATCCCATCCCACTGCCACACTGACCAGAGTCGTCAGTGTTTTATAAATGTGTCATACTTCATGAAAAACATGTCTAAAGTTAAGATGTGCAACAGACCACTTGACACAGTACAAACACACACACACACAACCAACTTTAAACCTCATCACGCAGAGAGTTCAAGTGTCTGACAGTTTGCATGTTCTCCCTGTGCCTGCCTGGGTTTCCTCTGAGTGCTCTGGCATCCTCTCACAGCCCAAAGACCTGCATGTTGGGTTAATTTGGTGATTCTTAACTGGCTATGGATGTGAGGAAGATAAAGTGTTTTAAACATATAGAATAAAGAGCTGTATGAATGAGTGGTTAAAATATGAGTTGTAGTTTAAATGTTTTGAGTGGTCAGATAATAAAAAGCTCTCTATAATCTAAGTACGTCACAAAAATGTAATTTCTGAGGAGCCAGGCATGGCAGAGAAGCACTCTCCTTTAGTGACAGTCAAGTAATAGAGGGTGATATTCAATCGCTGCACACGCCAACGCCTCAGTTTAGTATGGCTAACTCTTACATGTGTAGCACACCTGCTTCTTGAAGCCAACAGCAGCTGCGTAATTGTGCAATTATTAGAGTAAGAAATTGTTAATGTTTTACAAGTGATTGTACAGCATGACGTTTGCCCTGTTGAACAAAGCTACTTATGGATCATTAATAATTGTATTTTCCTGGTCCTGATTCAGTACACTCATCGGCCCTTCTGGTGGCTAGTAACATAATCCTCTGGAAACCCTCTGAAAGGGCAAAGTGTCCATTTTGTCCATTATAGTTGTATTATAATATACAACATTGGTATTCTTTAGGAGTATGAGGTCAGGTTCTGCAGGTGTAGCTCCTCACCTGATCTGATTGGCTTTGATGGTGAATGGCTCACTGTGTTTGTTCTTCATCATCCTCACTGTGTATTTAAACACTGACGGACTCAAACACTTCTTCTTCTTCCTGCTAACACACACATTCACTTTAGATCACAATTCAATCATTTCAGCCTTTGACACTGAGACGACCTTTCACCTACTGACCCACAGACTTGTACTATGGGACTCTGGAAGGCATGCTCGTCGTCGTCGCTGTCACTGATGACAATAGTGTTGTCATCAGTCGGCTTGGTGTAGCCATTAACTCCTGGTGTTCCATTAGCACTGGAATAAGGTGAGTGTACTTGCAGGATCTCGCAGACAAATCTGTCACGCACACAGAAAATTAAATCAGTTCATTAATGTGAAAGATCGACAAATGAATAAACAACTGTAACTACAGAAACTTGGCAACTGCTTCAAAAGAACCAGAAACAAAATTAGATCTCGTGTGTACCTAGCTCCGTTACGTCCACTCACGTCCACCATCTCCCCCGGAAAGAACCGGTCTTTGACAAAAGTATAGACATCCTCGCAGAGCTCTGTCAGCCTGCAGCGTTGACTCAAAGAAGCAAGGTGGAGCAGAGGCACCACCAGGGACTGAGGGAAGCTCCCAAGGCTCTGCCTTGCCCGCCGTTCACTCTCCACCGCCTCAAGGTACGTAAGGCCTGCTCGCCCTGTCAGAGCACAGCTCCATACCAAGCTGTTACACAGAATGGTCCTCTCAAAGAACTCACTGAGGGGGAGGAGGAGGGTTACAATCAGATATTCATACTTACACAGCCTCTTTATATGCAAGTCCAGTTTCTCTGAACTGCCAGTGTGCTTACATACACACCAAGTATTTCTCATCTCATTCATTGGCTATTCTGTACAGATGTTCAGAACCCATCCTGAAGACCAGGATCCTACAGGCAGTCATCTATAAAGCAGTTCTAACAAATATAACCTGATCATATGCTGATCTTTTACAGTGTTTCTCATACAGTCTCCCATGGATAAACTCCAATTCCACTAGTGGACAGCAGCAGGTAATGGATGTCCTCATTCTGCTCCATAACCTTGGTAGGGTCATCACAAGGGAACACAAATGGACCAGTTCTCCACCTGATTCAGGTTCTGGCTAGAATGGCATTTCAACTCATAGAAAATCTACAGAGCAAAACAAGGAGTACCAACACCAGCTGCAGTCCAGCACAGCATAGTTTGAGTCCCTCGGACAGAGGGATGAGTTACTCTTTTGGGAGGCAACTGAAAGACATCCAGGACCGTTACAACAGTGACCTGGGCCCTGTACTAAGAAACCAGTTCAACATAGACAGGATATGTTTCAGTTTTCTGGATTCACTTATTCTAACATCTGCCATCAGCATTAGCAGTCACACAAAGCTTGTTATCAACTCACTGAGTTAACAGAGGTATTTACCTGCTTGTTCGCATGAAAGGGGTTGCGGTATATTATATTGGCAGCAGAGTAGCTGATTTTACAAATAAAAATAAGCCAACAGTGGAAAAAATAATCAAGGAATAAAGTTGGATCTAAGAATCTATATTTACTACTGCTGCTCAGGAAAACACATTAAACACTATTGAAAGTCTTTGGATCCCATACTCTCCTCGTAGAAGTCTAAGAGAATGATTTCATACCTGTTAATCTCTAATCTCGAACATAACATGCTCCAGAGCAGGTTAAATCTACAGAATATAGTGCGTGCCATAATATTTGCGACAAAAACTAATTACAGTGAAAAGCTATAAAATACAAATTCAACAATGTGAATCAACTTCAACTGACTAGAATAAGTTTCATATCCCGGTGAGGCCCTTGTTATTTCATGAAAAAAATGAAGTAGATGTCAGTCAATTGCTCAGTCTGTTTCATTTGTCATGAAATAAGGGCCTCACCTGACCATGAAACTGCTCATCAGTCAATAATTCCATTAATACTGTACCTCTGAAAATCGGGCACTTCAATCACATATTGATTGTTTGATTTAAAATCCACTGTGGTGTAGAGAGGCAAAACTACAAAAACTTGTGTATTTGTCCCAAACATTATGAAGGGCACTGTATGAAGGGCACTGTCAGTTACCAAGGTGATATACCACAGGAAGCAGTGAACCATCTTTGCAGTGCAGAAAAACCAGGGTTAACACTGAAGTTACCTGGATAAGATGAAATTCTGCTTTATAGTATGGGCCTCTGGTCTACCTGTCAGTAGGTAAACAGGGCACAGGAAGCTCACTGGTTAGCAGCAATTGAACTTTCAAAATAGAGTGAGAGGGGCTATCCCTTACTAAAGCCATTGCATCATTCTTTCAAATGAAAGAAATATTAAAATACAAAATGGCAAAATACACCTGGATGGCCTGGCCAAGTAAAGTTTATGTTGGAAACACTGCTTTACCAACTTTCTTTACTGAGCTGAATTTCTCCAAAGCTTCTAAAACAACACATTTTACACAAGCTAATTGATCACAACTATTAATCTGATTAATTTAAATTATTAGCTCATCTCTGAAAAGGCCAGAGGGAGAAATGGAAGGAGGGGATGAACTCCCAATAAAAGAAATCTGGATCAAAGAGTGTGTCTGTGATGAATATTGTGGGAAATTTAACTACTGCTGAGAGGTAGTCTAAAACTGAGTAAAGGTCTGTTTGGAAACAACATTTTTAAAAATATACATAAATACATAAATAAATACAAATTATGCAACAATGAGGTTTTTGTCCTGGTTGCGGAACACTGGACAAGCTCTTTAACTTCGAGGTTATTCAAGTGTGCATGGGAGTCTGCTACATGTGTTTTGTGGACTTGGAGAAGGTATTCAACCAAGTCGCCAAGGGTATCCAACGGGGGCGTAGGCTGGAGTATGGGGTGTCTGGCCCGTTGCATGCCATTCAGTCCCTGTACAACCACAGCGAGGGCAAGGCCCATATATAATGGGAATATTTCATTAAATTAAAGCATTTCCCTACAGAGGTAAGCCAAATAAAGGGAAATATGAGCAATCTGTGCTACTTTGAGGTTTAAGGTGTGCCACTACTAAAGCTGTCAGAAAAAAGTAATGCCACTATGTTATAGTGGAGGAGATGTATAAAGTTACATTGAATGGAAAAGTACACATAAAAATTTGTACTTAGATACAAATTTAACACTATACACTGAAGTGTGTCTAGCGGTAGGAAGTAAACCTATATTGTGTACACTCCGCCTGAGTGAGTCTGACTTTGAGTTTAGTAGATCTATAGAATTATTTTCTCAGGAAACTGGCCAAGTAAAAACTCGTACACTTCATCTGTGCTCTTATAAAAACCGTTATAAGTACACTTTAACTGGACCTCGGCGGGTGGGAGTAACCGACTTGAAATATAAACGGTTAGCCTGTACGCACCGAGCTAACTACCGGCTGACTGACAGCTTCAACGTTAGCTACCCCAGCTAAACCACATTAGCTCAGTTGGCTAACTAACTTGGATAACGTTACACCTGCCCCAGCCCGTCCAGTCCACTTTTAAATCCGGTTACCTGCTATACCTGACTTTTAACTAGCAGGGGGACGTATTCCCCTGTGCGCAAACCCATATAAGTTTTGGTTTAAATAAAGTTGTTTTTTGTTTATCTTGTCTGGAAGTTTGCCAAGCACCAACGGTCAGTCAGGGATCACTCAAAGTTTACTTCCAGTGGCTCTTTAAAGGTCCCTCCAGGTGAGGTAAATGGGCTGTGTAGTACTTACTCGTAAGTCCTAAAGATTTCGTGTGTGATTTTACAAAGAAACACCTCCTCGTCCGGCCGCAGGTCCGCCGGGGGTTTCTGTCGGATGAAAGGTTTTCTGTGGAGAAGCGGCATCTTTCAGCTCCGCTTCCGCCAACCGCACTTTGAAAATATGAAGAAGGAAACTGGGTCACAATAATCCGAATATCAGACCTAAACTCTGACCAAATATCTCAAAGTGAGTGAATCTCGGAATGTGAACGCGGCGGACGTTAACCGAGCGCTAGGAGACAACAGAAGGAGAGCGGGTCTTTTGTTAGACGCGCTGATAATCTGCCCACATGGAAATGTGCTCCTCACCGTCTAAACCGAAACACTTAACTCTCAGACAGTAAAACATAAAACACAAAGCGCACACCCGCCGGCACCTAGTAGAGTACAATAAAAACAGGTATGTGATTGTCTTTACCGAGTTGTGTAACAGTGAAGCGATAATATCCAGTCCAATCTGAAGAAGTCCCGGGCTCAAAAGCTGCTCACTGGCGGATTGTTGACCAAGTTTTCGTCTACTTCACGGAACTACGACGGGCTGGGAACTTTTAGGATTTCACTTAGTTTGAGCAATTTTACCCACAACCATGTTTTTAGTAAAGAATGGGGGAAAAAAGTAATAGTACTAACACCACCCTCTAAAATTACCCTTACAAATAGAAGTACTGCATCTGAAATGTTATTAAAGTAAAAGTATGTAAGTATAATCAAGAAAGCAAAGCTAAAAGTACAGAAACATGTTCCCTGTGACTGTTAAGCTGTTGTGTATGGAAATTATTTTATTATTGTTGATCGTGAATTATTTTAATTCTACTAATTCTACTGTCTACGGTTCAAATGGGGCTAATGTGTGATTTACTATTGTGTCAAGAACAATATCTTCTGATTACATTTATTAATCAGCTTTGTTAAAAGGTAACAATTACACAGACGCAAAGTATTTTATCCAAACAAAAATTCCAAGCCTCAAATTTAAACGTAAAATGTAACGCAGGTGAATATACATCAAGAAATAAAATCTGAAAAATCTGAATCTGCACATCTATGAAGCCCCTATTAATGCTGAACAATACATATAGGTTTGGGGCATGCCGTTCAGGGATCTGTTTCAGGGAAGGTCTTACTTATTTCAACAAGATGATGTAAAACCAAATGTAATAAAATAACATGGTTGCATAGTAAAATAAATGTTTGGGAGCTAAACCGGACCTTCTGCACCGCAGACATGTCGAATATATATAACGTCTATAAAAAAATTTAAAAAACGGCAAAAAAACAAATAGGAATTAAACAAAACTACAAAACATTATCCGAGGATGCGATAGCAACTAAGAGAAAACATCTTACTAAAACATTAAAAGATATACAAATGTTTTAGTAATTGATGTGTTTCACCTAAAAGCACCATCCAGCGGCAGGATGAGCGGGGCTTCCTGTCCTCCACAGAACCAGTTGGTCCGCTGACCTGCCACGCTTCAGCTGCCAACCAATCATTGCTCGTGCAATGGTCTCCAACCCGCCCCGCTCCCGCTGAAATGGGCTGATGAAACGACGTGATGACGTACGATGAGTGAGCGACGAATGACTGGAGGTGGTGATGATAGCAGGAAGTGATGCGTCATCAAATCCATTAAAAAATAAATGAATAATAAATATTTTTACCAAAATAAATAAATAAAATAACGAACAATTAAAAATGAAAATGGCGTTACAGACACAAATGTTGGAATGGAAAAAATTTCAGACACGATATCATGCGTTGGGGTCAATTTAATAATTTTACGTAGTCATAAAGATATTTGAAAACACAATAGTACATAGTCTTATTAAAAACTCTGCATACCAATGTGTGTTTTGCTTTTCAGTGACTATTTCTGCATACCTGTAAATTTAGATTTATTTAGTTTTATTTTGATGTGTTCCATCCTCACACCACACATCATTTATAAAGCACAAAATGCTTCACCCAGGTGATTATTTGTTAGTTTTCCTAGAGATCTGTAAATAAATTTGTACTGTTCTCAAACACTTTGCTTTGGTTTTCAAACTGTGACTAAAGATGTCCATT
>VUQJ01044529.1:39975-51094 GCA_015108635.1 Andinoacara biseriatus | reverse complement strand
TTTTTTTTTTAATTTGTTTTTTTTTTAAATTTTTGTTTGTTTTTTTTTGACTTTTTTTTTTTTTTTTTTTTTTTTTTTTTTAAATGATAATTTCAGCTCCACACAAATCTTTAAACCTAGAACAAGTTCTCTAATCAAAGCATTCTGCACTGTTATGATGCAGGAGAACAGTACATGACAGTGACAGTTAGCCTTCATTGTGTGTCTATACTGTTCACTTGATGTAGTTGCATGCTTTGTTGGACATATGGTGTCTGTTGTCCTCCTGCAGCCACGTGCAGTGAATGTGGACCTTCAAACGGATGCTATGCTGCAGGTCGACATCTCTGATGCCTTGAGTGAGAGAGACAAGGTCAAGTTCACCGTTCACACCAAGGTGAGAAACAGCTCGATGTCAGATCCACTGACTGAGCGGAACACGTAACAGACGGGGTTATGACTCTTGCTGGAGACTACAGCTGTACTTTATTTTTGCACAGAGCACGCTCCCCAACTTTAAGCAGAATGAGTTCTCGGTGGTCCGACAACATGAAGAGTTCATCTGGCTGCATGACTCGTTTGTTGAAAATGAAGAGTACGCAGGATATATCGTAAGAACAGAATGCACATCACATTCATTTATAGTCATGTTCTTGAGACAAACCAAGTCTTTACTTTAAGTAATAAGCCTTCTTATTATTATCATTCCAATGTGATTGTGTAAACTGATGTGTGTCTCATTAATAAGTTATATAAGTACAGTACTTCGCAGAAGTCTTCAGCCACTCATTTATTTATGTTTTTCTTCTATAGAGCCAGATTTTCTTTAATTTTTTTTTTAAGTGGTTACTGTTCTCTAGAATTTTTTTAGACACTGGTAGCTTTTTCACTCAGGGTTTTTGTTTGTTTGTTAAGCCACTTAATATTGACAGTCATTCAAGCAGAACAAAGTCACCATACATAAGTTGTTCCCATCTCTTTATCTGAGCCTACAACAATGCCAAAGATAACATAGTTTGATAGGCATTAAATAGTATTTTTGTATCAACAAGGTGGTTACCAAAAAGCTAAACTAATACTTTAAAAAAAATTGAGGAAACTAGACAAGTAATGGACAAAAGAGCCTAAAAAAAACTGCAGCAGATGCAATATCTGAAAGTAATGTCCTTAAAGGGCACATATCATGCTTTTAAATCCTTCCTTTTCATATGATGAATACTTTTACGAGAAAATTTAACCAGGCACTTCCAAGAGGCTCTGATGCACCCAACAACCAAACATTTTGACTTGTCTGCTTGTAACTGCACAGCAAATACTGTGATGTAACAGATAAGAAAACCTAACAGGCAATAGACAAAACTGAATAGACTTGAAATTATGACCCAAAAAGAATATAAAGAGATCTGTGCAGCACCGGGAAAGAACACATTTACATTTCCTGCACTTCTGGACACTCAAAAGTACACACAAAGACCTGAGAGATGCATGTGGCCCTTCAGTTGATTCATCAGAAGTGGTCTCAATGGAAGGGTGGCTGTCAAGAAGCTATTATTAAGGAAAGGAAAACTGGCCTGAACTGAAACTCAAAGACAACAGATCTTATGAATTGATCGGTCCAGATTTTGATAAATTTGGTTCAAATCATCATCCCCAGCATACAAAGGAGGTTAGGAGAGAGGTATAACTTGGATAGAAAGATAAAAACACACTGAAGTATTAGCTGTCATGGACTGGCCTCCCTGGAGCCTGGACCTCAACATTATTAAATCAGTGTGGCGTGGAGAAGCCTGGAGAACTATTCCTGAAGACCGCTTTAAAAAAAGTACAAGAATGTTTACTTAGACTCCGTATTTGCTTTATGCACTGTATTACCATTTGTTTGCACATTTAAATAAATCATTTCAGCTATTTCCCATTTTTCTAGTAGAATATAAATAAGTGACGGGTCGTTCACGATCTCTGCATAATACTGTACATATACTAGCTTCATTTCCATGTTGTACATTGAATAGTCTAATAAAACACAACACAAAGTATCTAATTTCATTCTTTTGGCTTTGGGGCTGTAATATTTTGCTGTATACCAGAGTATTTAGAAATCCTGAATTCTTTGGGTTCAACAAAAGTATTACATTAACAGGAATTTTACCTGACAACCTCACATTTCCCTAACTCTAGTCTGATCATAAAATAGGTCTTCATCATGTCATTAAATGATGCAAGTAAGGAGTCCTTGATCCCAAAAGGAAGTTAACATCTGCACCCCACTGTCTACTGGGCTTAGATCACCACTAGCAAAACAAGCATAGACATGCACGTACAAAGATGTTGTTGCAAATTAAATAAAACTGCACAGAAGACCAGAAAGAGAGTGAGTAGACTTAAATGGAAAGCTGGTTGCTTCCAAGTTGTTTTCTTGTTTCAGATCCCCCCCGCACCTCCCAGACCAGACTTTGATGCGTCCAGAGAGAAGCTGCAGAAGCTGGGTGAGGGAGAGGGATCCATGACTAAGGAGGAGTTCACAAAGATGAAGCAGGAGCTGGAGGCGTGAGTCAGCACAGACAAATAAGTTCCCCCACACAGCTTGTTATTACATGGATTAATCACCACACTGAATGCTTTGTATTGTCACACAGAGAGTACCTGGCCATCTTTAAGAAGACTGTAGCCATGCACGAGGTCTTTTTATGTCGCGTGGCTGCTCATCCTGTCCTCAGGAAAGACCTCAATTTCCATGTTTTCCTGGAGTATAACCAGGACGTAAGTATCACTGGATTATTTTCATTCTTAGGAACAATTTGCATCTTGAAGTTCTAGGCTCATATTCATCAGGCCTCAGAATCACTGCAGCTCAGTCACTGACAGAGAGGAAGAGGATGAGACATTTGTGTTTTTTAACAGCCAGAGTAGAAGTAGCAGAAAACAGAATAGTTCTAGTAAGACATGAGGCTTTCTGACAGTAAAGCCCAAATGAACCCATAAAAAAGACAAAAAAAGAGGCCCAAATATAGAACATTGTGGTGCTCCATTTAAAAAAACAAAACAAAAAACAGATCAACAGAAAGTTGCTGACTGTCTATATTGTTGTGTGTGATGTTTGTTACCAATAGCTCAGTGTACGAGGGAAGAACAAGAAAGAAAAACTGGAAGATTTCTTTAAAAATGTGGTGAAGTCAGCAGATGGTGTCTTGGTGGCTGGAGTCAAGGTGAGGAACCAGTAATCATAGAGTATTATTTTATTCCCATATCTGTTCTCTTCGTTGATAGTTGCTGTTTTTCTGCCCGCATTTCAGGATGTGGATGATTTCTTCGAGCATGAGAAAACTTTTCTGTTAGAATATCACAACAGAGTGAAGGACGCTTCAGCCAAATCTGACAGAATGATCCGCTCGCACAAAAGTAAGAATGTGGTTCTATTTTAAGTGTGAACAAAACTGAAATTCATCTAATTTTCTTCTTTATTATTTTTTCCATGATTTTATATATTTCACTGTTTGCAAACACTGTGTGACATTTGTGTCTATTTATTTCTGTCTTTTTTGTTGTTTAGATGCTGCTGATGACATCAACAGAATTGCCTCATCTCTCTACACATTAGGAACGCAGGACTCCACAGACCTCTGCAAGTATGAACAGACAATCTTAAATTTCCATTCACAGATTCTATTCAGTATTCCCTTTCTTTGAATTTTTACTGGAGCTGTCTTCATGTTATGGGCACAAGCATTCTCATTTCATTTTGAACATTTTCTGCATATATGCAGTTAAAATCTGAGCAACATTTGGCCTGGAACAGTACTTGTGTATCTTTTCCAGATCAGAGCCAGGTTGTAAACATGCCAGCATCACTACTGTCTTGTTAATTTGTTTCATTTTTCTTCCTTTTAAGGTTCTTCCTCAAAGTGTCAGAGCTGTTTGAGAAAACTCGGGTATGTGTGACATTAAATCTGAACTTTGGAGTTTGCTTTGTTCGTGTGCTTACTGTTCAACATTTTTCATTCCCAATAATACAGGCACTGTTTTCTTTCGGTTTGTTTGTTTGTTTGTTTTTGTTTTTCTTTAAACAGAAAATTGAAGCGCGCGTTGCAGCAGATGAAGACCTGAAGCTGGCCGACCTACTGAAATATTATTTGAGGGAGTCGCAGGCTGCAAAGGTCTGGCACATAGAGGCAGTTGAATTCAGCAACAAACAAACTGGCTCTGTCAAACACTGCAATTTATGTGATGTCGTCTCCCCTTGCAGGACCTCTTGTACCGAAGGAGCCGGGCTCTGGTTGACTATGAGAACGCTAACAAGGCTCTAGACAAGGCTCGAGCCAAAAACAGAGATGTACTGCAGGCTGAGACCAGCCAGCAGCTTTGCTGCCACAAGTTTGAGAAAATCTCAGAGTCTGCCAAGCAAGGTCCTTGTCCATCCTCACCGCCTTTTCTCCCCATTCTTTTCTTATTTATACCTCAGCTTTGTCACAGTTGCTTTGTTGCATTTTCTTTGCATCTTTGTTGCATTTTTACTTATCCTTACACTGACATATGAGTTGAGGAGTCTCAAAGAATCTGTGAGCGGATATTTATTAGACTTGGATGTCTGTGCAGTTTGATTTCACAGTGCATTCTTCTCTAAACACAGAGCTCATAGACTTCAAGACAAGACGAGTGGCAGCCTTCAGGAAGAACCTGGTGGAGCTGGCTGAGCTCGAGCTCAAACACGCCAAGGTATTGAGGGAATACAGAGACCCATTAAAAGAGCAGCTTTTTAGGGAAGTCCTCTTTGGTCATGTTAGAATCATAGTATGAATACCAGGACCATTCAGCCTTGGTTAAACTCTGCTGTCTTAATAAAGCCAGTGGTAAAATCTGTCCATCCAGTCATCCAGGTGTCTGTCCATGAGGTTTTACTTTTCTGGTCTATAGACTCCAAAATGGATGGATAAGGAGTTGAGTCATGAAATTTGGCATAATGTGTTCTTTGGCTGTATTTATGTGAAGTGGAGAGTAAACAGCATGGAGGATTTCAGGCTGCTAATGCTGTGATCATATATGCTAATGGTATGCCGCCTCTTTCTCGTGCCTGATTGGCTTAACTTAATCGTGATCATATTGTGCTGCGTGTTTGGCTGTACCTATTTAACCATTATTGACTGAAATAGAGAAAGTGGGTATTCCTCGTAGCAGCTGACTTTGTTTCACTGCTAGTGACCTAGGTCAGTTGCTACTGGCCACAGTAGTTGGTAGAGGGAAACTTTACCTAATTTGTAGCTAAAGAGCCAGTCTGTTTATAGTAACTTCAGTTCTTGGCTGCAGCCTTATTGATTAGCCTGTAATGCCAACTTCTGATTGGCTGAGCATTGTCTATCGTGGATGACTCATGGCCATAAATAGTACAGACTATGACTCATCACTGACCAATATTGGTCAAACGTAAACAACATGGTTGCTTTATGATTATAGTGATGTTATACATAATGCATTGATATGAGCAGATTATGTGGTATGGGTCTATTTTGTAGTAACAAACTATACAAGTATAATATGATGTGAATACCTTGTAAATATGTATTATATCTGGCTTATTGCTATAGATTATATAAATAGACATTATGTAGTATTACACTCTTGTAAAGAGTGCAGCATGTACTCTAATCTGTTTACCATGGTAATGTTTTGTGTCTGTTCTAGGATGTGGTTACCAAAAAGTTTTTGTAGAAATGTTAGATAATCACAGAATATCTCTTACAGCAGGCTTAAAAACATTTTTTTGCTGGGATATGTATTATATGTTTACTAACTCTGAGGTGACAAAGTATTTAGGTAAAAGTTTAGGGCAAGGCCTCCAAATTAGAGCAAAATAGTTTGGCAGCAGGTAATAAGATTTCTGTGGATGTTTTCTATTATGAAATGGGGATGTAATGTTATCCTGATTTCCACGTTTATTTTAGATTTTCATTAATTGCGAGTGGATATCCACACCAGTGATGGGTCTTGTTTGGATATTGTAGAAAGAGTTTTTCAAATTAAATCCTTACATCCCCAGTTTTTCTGTTAAGCAGCTGTGTCTGATCCTCTCTCACCTGCAGGGGAACCTCCAGCTGCTGCAGGGCTGTCTGGGCATCCTGAAAGGAAACACTTAACTATACAATACTACATATATCCAGCTGGATGCCCCATAGTTACAGTCCCACTCAATTCCAGCTGGACAAGCCCGTCACATGGGTGAAACGCGCAAGGACAGAAAAACAACACCAAGAAAATTGGACGAGAAGAGCAGAGAGAAAACCTGGAATAAAAATGACAGGAAGTCTGTCATCATCACCATCGTCATCATCGTCACTAACCGGACAGTTTTTTTTTTTTTTTAATTCTCCCCTTCCTGCTAAACTTCCCCCTCTCTCTCCAGCAGCACTACTACTGGCCCTTTTGTTCTGTTGTCTGTTTTGCAGCACCTGTACTGGTCCTACTGGTCCAGCATCTTTGTTCCCGAGTAGCCCTTAAGTGAAAATATTCAGAAATAAAACATGACTGTTTCCATTGTCTCTGTACGCCTGGTTCTAGTCTGGTTATGGTATAAGTGCGTATCATCGGACGTTATTCTGTACGTTCTTGTTAATTTGTGAGGTTAGACCAAATTCAGTCTAAAATTGATTTTCAAAACGTAAATAAGTCAGAAACATGCATGTGAAGGTCGCTCCTATGAGCTGATGTTACCCCCATGTCTGCTGCATCTGCTCTAGCTGGTCCCGGTTTGTCTCTGCTGGTCACCACTCCCACACCAATCTCATTTCTTTTTTTGAGTCTATATTTTTTGCAAAAAAAATAGATATGAGTGCAGCAAGACAACTTTAGCTCGACAAGCTTACTGCTTTCACCAAAGAAGGAAAAAGGAGGAGCCAGTTTTCCAATCATTACTCAACTTTTTTTTTTTTTTGAGGGAGAATTAATAACGAGATAAATTTCTAAAAACTGACTTAAGGTCACATTTTGATCTTTTCCTTGTTTCTTTGGTGAACTCAGAACTGAAAAATCAGCCTGATTGAATAATTTTTCTGGCATCAGTGTGCTGGTTTATTTTGCTGCGCTGCACTTTTTGTGCGTTCAAAAGGACTCAAAAACAGAAAATTTCTTGGTAATACAGAGTTCTTTTTCCAGAGACGTCTGTCCATCTTTTCTGTTGTATTTCCTTTTTGTCCTCCTTTTCCTTCTCCTCTGTCCTGTTTATTTTGGCGAGTCTTGTGTTTTGAGCGGTCATTTTAATGTTGATGACTTCCTGTGCCGCCGCTGCTGCTGCTATGTGACAGCGTTTTGAGTCCAGCTCTTGGTCCCTGATGTTATTGAAGTGTAATTTCACTAAATAAAAAGAAACCCTTGTAGATGTTTGCATTAGTTGACTAATGAACGCTAATCATCATCATTACTAATTGTAGCTTCTTTGTTCACTGATCAGATGTTTGTCACTCTAGTCAAAGGTGGAGTTTGTTTGCCTTAATGTTGATCAGTGTCTGTTTGCATCATTGTAAAGAAACAGTTAAAGTCACAGAATGAAAAGTTTTTGTTCCCATCACTTTTTTTTTTAATGCACTGTATACGAATGTTTTTCAAACTTATGTGACCAAAGCTTCCACTGCTGAGTCAAGATGGAGACAAAAAAAAAAACATAATTATGAAATTCACAACATTTTAGTTGTTTGAACTTCAGCAGGTCTGTAATCCACCCTTATCATACTGAGATTCAATAAAACTTTACAGTTTTCTTACAGATCCTGTGTGTGAATAGTTTACTTTTTATTGGTTAGGAATTGATAAAGATATTTGTTTTCTGTCTTGGAATGAGACGTTAAACTGAGTTTATGTTTTTCAGTAAATTAGTGTATTTGTGTATTTTTTCACAGATTAGCTCAAGGTGTTGCTCAAGCAGAGTCTGGGGACAAGGGGGACAACTTGCCCATCACTGGGGTGAGGTCACTGAGGTAGTTACACAACTCCTTGGAGGTAGGCCCTCTGTGGTGTGAGAGTCGCCCTGAGTTTGTTGCACAGCTGTGGCTCAGGAGGTAGAGCAGGTCACCTACTAATTGGAAGGTTGGCAGTTAGATTCCTGGCTGCTCCGGGCTTGTTGACTCTGCCTTTGCCCTCTGTCCTACCCTCAGGTCAGATTAGCTTCACTTGTCACTCTTCTTTTATTGCACAGCACTAGCTTAGCACACACACAAGGTTCGTAATAATGGTATTTATGCAGAGGTCACATAGTGGGTCGTGCCGTCTACAGGAATGTGGATCGGCCCCCCTACCTTACCCTCCCCTACCTCACCTGCCTTCCATTTTAATCCATCTCACTAGTCACTTTACACGGGTACGTGGGGCTCACACTTAAAAAAAATTCCAATCAGGCAATTGGAAAATGCATAAATTATAATAATTTATGGATGTTATCCAATTGGGAAATTGGGATTTGGGTCTATTCACTGTCCCTTGACTCGTGTGGTGCTTGGACTCTTTTTCTGAGTGCCCGTGCTGCCTGGGTGGGCCTGGGTTGTGTTCTCGACCTCTGTTGGTCTTTGCGAGGGCCCCAGGTGTTGATGGAGACCTTCCTGCATGTTTCTGCCTTGGCATGGGGGGTTCCACTGCTTCTTGGCCTTTGATGCAGGTTGCAGGCACTTGTATTCTTGTCGCTATCCTGTGTAGTGATGTTTGGACTCACCACACTGCTTGGTTTAGTTTCTGCTACTCTCTTTGTCCTTGTTTAGGGGTCTGGATGCTAGCTTTCACTGAGGTGCTTTTATTCTTTGTTACTTTTTTGTAAGAAAAAAAAATGAGAATGTGTGTATATGGTAGATAGTAAGCGCTTAGCTTAGCTTCAAATGGAAGTGCTTGTACGAATGGTTGTGAATTGGTTAATGCAAACGTGTTGTTTAAGCACTTTGAGTGCTTAGACTAGAAAAGCACTATATAAGAACTAGTCCATTTACCATTTCAGGGCTGTCTTGGTTGACACCTCTGCAACATGGTGTGGAGATCTGGGACATTGCCACTGGATTGGGAGACTGGGGCAGTGGTCGAAGGGGGAAGGATCAGGGGCTGGAAAGGAGATTACGTCCATTAGTCAAACATCAGATTCAAGAAAAACAAAGTGGTTTTTGTCCTGGTTGTGGAAAGATGAACGGGGGGGTTTGCAGGAGTATTGGGAGTCTGGCATTTTCAGGCTTTTCAGTCTGTGTACAATCACAGCAAGAGCTTGGTCCATATTGTCAGCAATAAGTAGGATTCGTTTCCTGCAGGTGTTGTTCTCTTCCAGGGCTGCCTGCAGTGTGAGTGTGGAATTTTTATATATAAAAAATCCCAGCTTGCCCCTGCGGGCGGTCTTTTTGCTCTCCAAGCTTGGTTCCTCTAACAGAGGCCTGGTAGCTTGAGGGTCCTGCGAGATCTCTGATGTTGTTTCAGGAATCTACTGGAGCCACTCTCCCAGTTTGGGGGTCACGGCCCCAAGTGTTCCGATTACCACGCGGACCACTGTTACCTTCATCTTCCACATCCTTTCCAGCTCCTCTCTGAGCCTTTAGTATTTATCCAGCTTCTCATGTTCCTTCTTCTTGATGTTGCCATCACTTGGTTTTGCAACGTCTATCACTACGACCTTCTTCCTTTGTTTGTCCACCACTACAATGTCCGGTTGGTTAGCCATCACCAGTCTGTCTGTATCTGAAAGTCCCACAGGACCTTAGCTCTGTTATTCTCAACCACTCTTAGGGATGTGTCCCATTTTGACCTTGGGACTTCCAGGTCATACTCGGCACAGATGTTCCTGTATACTATGCCGGCCACTTGGTTATGGCGTTCCATGTATGCCTTGCCTGCTACCATCTTGCACCCAGCTGTTATGTGCTGGATTGTTTTAGGTGCATTTCTGCACAGTCTGCACCTGGTGTCTTGCCTTGTTGTGGTAGACCCTGGACTCTGCTTGTTGCTGGATAGTGGTTCTGACACTAACTTGTCTTTGGCCTTTTTCCTTCTACTTAGCATACAGTCTCAGGGTGCTGGATCTGGGGTCAAACCCTTCATGCATAGTAAGGAGCTGACTTGTGTTTATGTCAGGGGCTTCCATCATGGCCAGCTTATTATGCCAGCAGGGCAGTAATGTAGTCTACGTGATACGCAGGTATTCGCCGTATACCCACTAGAAAAGCTTATGAATTTCCGTATACCCACTTAAAAGTGCCCAATGATACGTATAACGATAAGTGATTTTCTTATAAGGATCAGCGTAAACTCTTTACTAATCCGCTCCGATGCTGTCACCTGCTGCCATAGGTTTCCCTTTCCTCCAGTGCCATCTGAGACTCACAGTCATTGGTCACAGCTCTCTGCTCTGTGATTGGTTTCTTATTCAGCTGCTCCTTTATGATTGGCTGCGGATGTAGGCGGGACCAACTTGGACAGACACGAGTCAAGAGAGGCAGCGGCTAGAGCACGTGTCAGATTCAAGGCCCGCGGGACACATCCGGCTTGGGATATAATTGTATACGGCCCGCGAGATGATTTCATACGACTTTTCTTAATGGCCCGCGGGTAAATTGCGCTGTCATCACGTATACTACAAATCCCATAATGCACTGCAACAGCTGTCGCTAGCCTGACCTCCAAACAGGCAAGGCACCTCTGCCTTGCAGGTTGGCGTGTCTCTTTTCCTCGCCTGCTATGTGCGGGGGGAAGGAGAGGATAGGGGAGAGGATGCTGAGGGAAACCTGCACAGCTGAGCTGACAGTGCATCACTGCGTCACACACACACACGTGCCATGAGCTACCTGAGGAAATCTGTCAAGTTCATGAAAAGTAAAGGTTGAAGTCTCAGCAGGGCTCCGGGATGAAAGGTGGCTGTAAGTCAGCTTTTCTCTGCGACACAATGAAGCATCTTCCTGTAACTCCCTGCAACTTCAGGGACGGGACCGTGTGATTGTCAGGAAAAAAATCAGAGCCAGTTTCCACCGCTGTGTTTGCAGCTGCACTTTTTGCTGATAAATTGTTTTTCTGACTGTGAAGCGCAGAAATTTACATCACTGTTTTTACCTGAAAAATTTCCAAATTTTCAACAGCTTGAAATATTTTTATTTTTCCTGATGTTATTTTTTTTTTTAAATATAGTTTTTTTTTTCTT